>JASANA010006744.1:0-18114 GCA_030248095.1 Ptycholaimellus sp. GST1_10
ATCAAGGACGGAGTTAGGGTTGAGGGCCTGGGTGGTGAAGATTCCTACGCAACCACCGCCCATGCCTCTGCCACATCATCCACCTCGTGGCCCACCGCGTCTGCCGCCGCGTCCTCCCCGGAAGCCGCCACCCACACTGCTGCCGCCACCGCTAAGGATCTCCTTGAGGAAGATGATGCAGGGCATGTCCTTATTGTAGAAGGCGCCGTGAGCGATGTCCACGTTGAGGAGGGCCTTGTTGGAGGCGCAGAGGAGAGCCGAGGTCTGGAACCCCGTCCACATCTTGATCCCATGGCCCAGGTCCAGCGCTTGTGCACTGAGAGGGAAAACGCTGTTCTTGTGGAGGTAGAAGTGCCTTGCCATCTCCATCTCTGTGCACAACAGCTGCTGTCTGCAATGCAAAACCTCAATGCACTGCACTTATGCGCTAGGTTATGTTTAAACAAGGTATTCTTGTCTGTTGGCAAGAGATGCGCGGCTTTTTCCACGATGTTAAAATATGAAATAAATAAACTAGTGACATTAATTATAAATCAACATTAAAAATGAAACAATAATTTTGAAAAAAAGTTTTGGTTTATGAGGCATTTAGTGCGAATGATAAATAATAAATACAATTTAAATTCAATATTTCGAACAGATTTCGAATTTTATAATCTTCATATTCAAGACCAAAACCAAGGTGTGCAACCAAAAAATGATGTCAATGGCTTGGACGGAGCCCGCGCTGAGCTCCCCGCCTTCCGGGGACACTCAGCTGCACTTCAGATCCGACAGGTTCACCTGCAATCCTCGGACATCCCAAGAGGAACAGGAGGAGAGGAAGGAGGTTAGGAGGTAACCTGGTTGCTGATGAGGTTGAACTCCACCTTGCAACCTTGTCTCAGCCCTTGAGTCTTGCTCCAGTGGCAACTTCATGTCCAGGACACCTGCAATATCATTCCGCTTCTGAGGAGTAAGGAGGTTGGAAAAGGGAATAGATAGGAGAGGGTAGAGAATGAGGAAATCAGATGATGTGCCATCGGGGAAGCAGAGAGTGTCCACGGCATAGGTGATGTGCTTGCCATTGTAGGCAAGTTTGTAGGGACTCTTGATGAGTATGCTGGGGCCCAGGTTCTCATTCACTGCCTTCCAGAAGATTTGGCGCCCTTCATCCCTGAAAAACCTGTGCAAGTTAGCCTCAGTATGGGATGGGGTGGGGGAAAAGAGAGCATTACTGGCTGAGGTTTTGGTTTTTGCTCGGATGGTGGATGTTGATGTGGTAGCGGGCAATGATGAGCTGGTTGCTGGCGAAGGTGATTGGGAAGTAGTTGGCAATGAGCAGGATGGGATGCCCCGCATGGCCCACGCTAGGACGGGCCACAAGAGTGCTCTGCAAACAACGAGAGGCAATGGGAGGGGGAGGGAGGAGAGGGGATGAACGAGGGATAGCTTGTCCAGATACTTGAGCATGGCATCGCTGGCTCCATCGCGGGCTCAATGACGCTCTTCTCCCACACTGCCGCTGGACACCGTCTTGCCCAAGTCGCCACCTCAAATGCCCTCATTTCTCACTGTCATTTCATCATTGGTCCATTGGCCAATCCTCCATGACACTGGTTGTTTCCCTTATTCAAGCATCAATCATATGTTAGAATTTCTTGTGTGCTGTCTGGACATCGATGACCAAGTCTAAATCCTCTACTGATGTCTATGTTTTGTCACCATCACCCACTATTACTGCATCATATAGCAGCTATTGACTAGAAAGAAGGAGGGAAGAAGGAGGTAGCTAACCGCTGCCTTGACCTAGGATAGGCGGAGACATGGCTGCGCTGCATCCTTCTCTTTGCTTGGCACTGCAAGATTTTTCAATTCAATTGTGCCTCTGCTGCCCTCGCTCCCACCATTTATACCCCACGCCACCCCCTCATCTCACACCACTTCCCTCTGCCGTACACCCCCTGCCCCCCTCCACTTCCAATTACACCCAAGCCACTCCACTCTGACTCTCCGCATTTGCTATACGCAGCCGACAGCACCCCCTGTGCAGTGCTGGAATGAGCTGCAGTCGCCTGCCCCTCACTGCCCCTGCAGCATGCCCCCAGTGACCCTCTGTGGGAGGGGGGAAGGGAGAGAGGATGGGTGATGCCTCCCGACTCTAGTTCCCTTGCTATAGGCATCCTGCTAGCTCCGAGGTTAGATTTTGGCCCAGTCGAATTTAGGGCCATGTAAGTGGACATGAGCGGGAAAGAATAGATGGACTGCAACTGTCAATTGTGGCATGATGCTCTCTTAAAGAAATGAGGCAATTATTTAGCTGATAACCAATCAAATGAGCCTTCAATGCCCGCAACCATCCCCCATTGGTCACTTCAAGATAAACCCTCCAATAAGCAAACTTTTGCTGCTCAGCTCCCTTTAGGCTGCCCATGTTAGTGTGGACGGAATCCCCAGGGTAGATAAACAGCTCATCTTCACTGCACAAAGCTCATACTTGGCTGATTGATGCTTTCTGGCTTGCCTGGTCCATATAACTCTTGAGCTCTTGGATTTGTTTGGGGGGCCCGACCTTGTTATCCAGGACACTGCAGAGCTAGAATTAAGTCTTTTGAAAATCTTTCTTGATACTCATTAACCTGGTTGTGGTAAAACTGCCACATTAGAATACCGCATGACAAAACCAACTTAGTCCTGGAAACACTGCTGGACAGCATTTGCAATGTTGAAGTGGTGCTGTAGAGAAGTTTTTCCAATGAGGATGACTGCCAAGGATTTATTTAAAAAAATATAAGTAAATTTTGCCAATTAGTTAAAAATAGATTAAACACATTTTATCAAAATGTAATATTGCGATTGGGTACATTTTTTAACTTTAATGGAAATTGAGTTCAAAAGAACACACTTGAAGAGGTGTCCTACAACAAAACTCTCTGTGAAGAGGACTGATAGCAGCAAGCAGGGCAATGTACATGTGCTTGTTTCTGGTACCTGGTCAGCCGTTTGGCCTGCACCCCAAAGGCCACCTGAAGCCTTGCCATGAGGATAGCTTCCAGTTCAGCAGTGACACCAATTTCCTTCCATCATTATTTGGAAAACTAGTTATGTTTTTAGCAAACTAATAATTAATTTGCGGATTCTAATTATAATGGGGATGGAAAGTTTTGCTGAGAAATGTAGTGTTGATGTAATCCAGGGCCAGATAGCACCCTCTTGTTGAGAACCAAGAAGCTGCAAAAATCAAAGAGGGAAAGAAAAGAAATTGGCAGCTAGGTCTTCTTGGCTCAGTTGAAGCATGCTTGGACCTTCTTGACGTAGATTTCACCACGAACATCATGCCAGGCACCACGCCCAACACACTTGCACATTTCGAATAGAATGATTATATTGTGCCTTGCAATATTGCACCTCAAACCACAACGGATGAGCCCATGGACACAAACATCAGTCAAAGAACAAACTCCTTGCATTTGAAGCAGGGATATGAAGGATGATTGATGTGAGTAAGCACATGCATGTGCAAGTAATAAATGAAGCAGTCTTGACCCGATTTAATAGATTCTTGGTAAATTTGTATCGGCAAACTTGACATCTTTTTTTGCCTAACAACAGAAACCTATCAACAAAAATCGGGAATGGGAAGAGAACAAGAGTGACGGATACGTTTAGCAGCCCCAAGCAATGACCTTGCCACTTTTGACAAATTTCCACGAAACTCATACCACGGCAGTAGCTTGGCCTCCTCCTCCTCCTCCTTCACTTCCTCTAGCTCATCCACTCCCTGGAGGACCAATTGAACTGGAATCATAGAAACAGCACGGGAACACAACAAACCATGGGAGGAGGAGGCAAGAATGGAGCAGGAGAGGAACGATCTTCCATCTTGGAGCTGGCATCCACTTCACTCTCCACCTCCGTTTCCCCAATTTCCATCAAGGAGTGGTCCTCTCTGACAGGAGATGGTGGAGCCGCCAGAGGAGATGCAGCAGCGACGGCTGGAGTTGGAACTCGGATTGATGCCGCAGAGGCCATGGGAGATGATGCAGCTGGCAGAGCAGATGGAGCGGGGATTGGCTGCATGGCTAGGACTGGAGCTGGAGCCGCCACACAAGGCGGCTACTGCGGTGCAGGGACAGCAACTGGAAGCGGCAACAGAGAAGACACTAGCGGGGCAGAAGGGCAGTAGTTTTTATTAGAGAAGAGGTGTATGCGGACAACACAGTCCAGGTCGCAAATTAGGTGCACATCCATTTTATGCCCTTTTAATTTAGCATTCAAATTCAGCACTGCCTCCTTCTCATTCCTGGAGTGATTCATTTCATTTTTGATCCATTTGTGTTGCCATTTCACACGGAAACGTCAGTATGGAGTGGGTTTTGTCTTGAACACCTCAGCTATGGTGAAGAGAAGATTAGGATATGAGGTGAATTATTAAGACAACTCAACCTTCAAGAGCTGAGGACAGATAAGGTAAGTAAACATGTGGCTAGAGGGCGGCAGATAGGGGGGGGGGTCAGCCTGTGTGGACATGATTTTGGAGAATTGATTGGGGAGAGAGTGGAGGGCTCTGTCACTGCAAGGCAATGTCAACAACGATTTTGTTTTACCCTTTTTCTCCTATCAATTTCAAGGTTGACTTATGCTTAAACTTTTTTAACACTGTAACTGCAAAATGCTAACATTAACATTGAACGTGCATCCCTCTATACTCATTGCCAAGCGTAACCTTAGATGCTTAGCCTCATCCAAGGCAATATATGATTTTTTTCAGAAATTAAGAAAAGGTGAAAAGGGAGGCTTGAAGAGCGAGTGAAATACCACTTGCATATAGAGAGTATAACCTCTGTCACTTGTCTCTGAATGTATGCATCCATTAATTGTAGCCTGAAAAAATCGAAGAGAGTTGGGAACCTATTGAGAAATCAAGCAGGGTTGGAAGTGCACTGCCCATGATGTGACTCTGAAACTCTGCCCCTCCAAGTTGACACCAAGACTGTTAAAGCCATGGGCATGTGGGGAGAGGGGGGAAGGGGGTTTTAGATTTGGCCTCCAATGCAAGTACAGCATTATTACTCTAAATTTTGCCTTTTATATTTTAACTGTCATTTTCTTCAGAAGGCATCTTTGATTGTTTTTTCAATGCAAATTTAAACATCTATCCCTTAGGTTTAAACGTACCAAATAGTTTTCGCCAACTCGACTGCATAGGAAAATGGTGAATTTAAGTGAAGTGAATTTGAAAAATAAGGCGTACAAAATGAAAAAAACAAGGAATGGAACAATTTCAGCTATCAATTTGACCATTTAAATGATACAACTTGATAAGCACAGGCGATTACTAGCTAAGGCATGCAAAACTCAACCTTTCAAACAGGCCTCACTTTTCTCAATGTAGCCACCCCTACTAGCACCCTTCACTTTCCGCAGCCGTTTGGGGATAGACTGACAGGCCTTGCGAATGAAATCAATGGACAATCGGCTCCACTCACGCTTCAAGGCACGAATGAGAGACTGAACCGATGTGTGGGGCTTCTGGTTGACCTTAGACTCCAAATAGCCCCATAGAAAGAATTTGCAAGGGTTCAAGTTGATGTTGTGGTCCGTCAGCCAGTCCTTTGTCATCTTTGCCGTGTGCGCAGGAGCTCCGTCTTGCATGAAGAGCCAGGGTTGCCCAGAGAAAAGGCGATGGCTCAGCTCTGCCACCTCAGCTTGGAGCACGCGATGCTGATACTCGGAGGCAAAAGCTGATTGTAAAACCGAGTCTGGTTTTTGATGCCGGAGAATCTTGAGATGCCTGTGGCTCACTTGGCTCTTCATCCCTTGGCTCAGGACTCGGGTAGTCTGGGCATTGTGAAGAGCCTGGATGCGAAACATCTTCTCATCGGTGAAAAGGACGTTGTCAATGCCGATGGTCCAGAAGCGGCGGATGAGCTGGGGCACTCGCTGGCGTCTCTTGAGCTTCTGGTCATCGCTGAGGAAGAGGACTTTCTGGCACCAGAAACTCTTGAAGCCTAGGTCGTCTCTCACTAGCCACCACATTGTTTGGTAGCTGACTCCATGCGACCTGGCCAGTGCTCCAATCGAGACGCGAGGATTCCTCGTGATCTTGGCCAGGACAGCTTTCTTCAGTGTGGGTGTGCGTTTGGTGGGCCCTGTGCCAGTCCCTCTGAGTGCGCTTGCAAAGGATGATCCAGAGGGAGCATTGCCATGGGTCTTGATGACGTAGGCCACCGTCTGCTTGGACAGATTCCGTGTGGACAGAGCATGGCGAATTTGGGCATTTGTCTGGCCAGACTGGTGAAGGCGCACAATGGCCCCTTTGGTGGCTCTAGAGAGGCTTGGCATTTTGTGATTTGCCTATGGAACTAGCTGGGAAATATTCACGAGTATGTGAGATACTTTGCGCAACATGCAGTAAACATGAGTTATGGAAAACATTTGACAGGCACTTTTTCTGGGTCATTTTACTTCTGAGGCCAAAAATCGGCTAAGTCAAATAATTAGAAGCTGCGAATTGGAAACCTGGTATCTCGCAGCCCTGTTGCAGTACAGCGCACCCTCAGCTGCTCGCTTTCACAAGCGCTCCAGTTCCTCCCTCTTGCTCTCCTCCTCTCCCAGGGCGGGAGGGGAGGGAGGTTGAAGGGGGAAGCAGGATAGAGGGCGGCCGACTGGCAGGCTCCTCCATGAGGAGGGCGGCTGTGGTGGAAGGAAGGAGACCAAGGTGGGCACCTTGGAGACGGTCTCCGCAGCATCTCTCTCTCGTCGGTGGCTGGAGGGGCGGCGGTGGCTGGCGGGAGGGGGGCACTTCTTCGTCTTCTCACTCTGCAGGCCCGCTTGGAAGGCGAGCAGGTCCTGGTCCTTGACAGAGAGGACGACGTAGGCGGGGGCGGAGGTGGCGGCAGTTGGGGGCGGCGACAGTGAGTGGGAGGGGAGGCCATCGGAGGAGGAGGAGCTAGACCCGTCTGCAAGCTCAGGTCCCGGTCCAAGCTCGGCGTCCCCAGAGACGTGGGCCTCTGGCGCGTCGTCGTCATCGGCACTACCAAAGACCTTGGAGAGGCGCTCGTCTATCCCCATGTTCACTTCCTCCTCCTCCCTCTGTCCCCCCTCCTTCTTCCATGGAGGACACTACGTCCTGCTCTTGAGGCTGGTCTGCCATCAGAGTGGAAGATACAAGGGCAAGTAGGAGCAGAGAGAGTGAGGGATCAGTGATCTGAGACCTCCCTCCTCCGGTAGGCGGGGCCTATTTGGGGGAGGGGGCAGCCAGGAGGGCGGAGCCTCTCCTTGTGCGTGGATCCGGGGGATTGAAGGGGGCGTGGGCACTGAGCTGGTCAGTGCAGGGGCGGGCTGGAGTAGACTGGATGTTGGCCTCTGGGGGGGCCACAGTTTAATGCAGGCCAGGGTGGCACTTTCGCATCCGCACAGAGGGCTATCTCCGGATCTCCGCTCCCTGGCCTCCAGAGGAGGGCGGGGGAGGGAAAGGGGGGAGAAGGTGTGTAGAGAGAAGGCGGCGATGAAGAGAAGGTAATGGCAGGGCAGAGGGTAGGTGCGTTGACAAATGGCCGTGTTTATGATCCCATAGCCTCCAGAGGTGTCTGGGGCAAGGCTAAACTTTGCTCATTAATCGCGAAGAGGGAGCCTGTTGTAGGTCAGAAGTTTGCAGGGGGGTTGACTGCACATGCCGCTTGTGCTTGGACTGCTATCTTCCAGAGCTAATGCACAAACGTGGCTCAAATAAGAGTTCCAATGCTAAGCATTCTCCTTTACTCTAGCACAGATTATGCATCATTTTGACTGCAATATATCCAGCTGAGAAAGAGTTTGCAGACTAGACGAAGTTTGCCATCTCTAAATTCAAATGCGTTGCTAGTTTTTAGCTTCACAGAGTTGAATCATAGAAAGGCATAACTCAGCCATAATTGATTACAGGCGGAGTTTGACTAGGCAAAAAAGGGAAGGCTTTGAGGTGTGTCCAAGTGCGGCCAGGAGACAGGCGGCACTTCTTTGCCCAGCCTTCATCCAAGCGCGGCCTTATGAGCTTTGCTAGGAGCCTTCTTAGAAGGACTTAAAATTCGGTTGCTTTTCAGGGTCCGAATTGCTCTGTTCTGCGTTTCATCCACATTCAGAGGCTTGTGATTTACGGCAACAAGAAAGAGCGCTAAACTGTTTAGGTTTATTGCTTGCATTCTCTGACTAATAGGAGAAGGGGGGCAGAATGTTCTGCTGGGTACCCTAGCTCCTGCCCGGGGGCAATTAGGCCTCTCGGAGGTCAATGCGCCCTAGGACTGTGCCATAAATCAGGCGGAGAATTCCACAAGGGGTTGCTTTGCAATGAACTTAGGCTGCGCTAAAGTTCAGAGGAGTAGGTTGTCAGCGCTTCTAATAGGCCGTCTGTAAAGACACTGCCTATTTTACCCGCTGTAGGGAGGCGGGCGTAAGAGAAGAAGCGGAGACTGGGGCCAACATTTGTCTGCCCAGTTTTTACTGGGAAGGACGTAAAGAAGGCTGCCTTTGCGCTCTTGGAAGGGAGGGCAAGGCGGGCTGGGAGGATTTGAGGCACTGGGAGTGTGCCTGGAATCTGGCAGCCAGAGAGGCCCAGAGGCCGGAGGCCTGAGAGCGGCAGCTGTTAGCAAACGGCCAAGCATATTTTTCCCAACACTAGGCCAAGTTAGGCAAAGTGAGGGACAGCAGGGCTGAGGCTTGGCTCAGTTCTGCGGCATTAGGCTGTTGGCTGAAGGCTCAAGCTCCATGTCTCCAATACTGGGCCAAGTTAGGCACTTGTAGGGGACAGCGGGCTGAGGCTTAGCTGTTCCACTTAGGTTAGAAACTAAGGCTACTGCACTGCTCCCATTGGTTGGTCTGCAACAACAGCTAATATGCACCAGAAAGTTGTTCTCACGTAGCGCGATTTCAGTGCACTACTCCACCCATGCTTGTCCCAGCGCAGTGATGCCTGGCTCATCTGAACAGGCCCACAGCACCCTTCAAGTTTGTGCAGTAACACTGCACTGCTCCCTTTGGTTGGTCTGCAACAACAGCTAACATGCACCAGAAAGATGTTCTCACGTAGCACGATTTCAGTGCACTACTCCACCCATGCTTGCCCCAGCGTAGTGATAGATGACTCATCTGAACAGGCCAAAAGCACCCTTCAAGCGTGTGCAGTAACACTGCACTGCTCCTATTGGTTGGTCTGTAACAACAGCTAACATGCACCAGAAAACTGTTCTCACGTAGCGCGATTTCAGTGCACTACTCCACCCGTGCTTGTCTCAGCGCAGTGATGCATGGCTCATCTGAACAGTCCCACAACACCCTTCAAGCGTGTGCAGTAACACTGCACTGCTCCCATTGGTTGGTCTACAACAACTGCTAACATGCACCAGAAAGCTGTTCTCACGTAGCGCGATTTCAGTGCACTACTCCACCCGTGCGTGTCCCAGCGCAGTGATACATGGCTCATCTGAACAGTCCCACAACACCCTCCAAGCGTGTGCAGTAACACTGCACTGCTCCCATTGGTTGGTCTGCAACAACAGCTAACATGCACCAGAAAGATGTTCTCACGTAGCGCGATTTCAGTGCACTACTCCACCCATGCTTGCCCCAGCATAGTGATGCATGACCCATCTGAACAGGCCCACATCACCCTTCTATTGTGTGCAGTAACACTGCACTGCTCCCATTGGTTGGTCTGCAACAACAGCTAACATGCACCAGAAAGCTGTTCTCACGTAGCGCGATTTCAGTTCACTACTCCACCCGTGCTTGTCCCAGCGCAGTGATGCATGGCTCATCTGAACAGTCCCACATCACCCTTCAAGCGGGTGCAGTAACAATGCACTTCTCTCATTGTTTTTTCTGCAACAACAGCTAATATGCACCAGAAAGTTGTTCTCACGTAGCGCAATTTCAGTGCACTACTCCACCCATGCTTGTCCCAGCGCAGTGATGCCTGGCTCATCTGAACAGGCCCACAGCACCCTTCAAGTTTGTGCAGTAACACTGCACTGCTCCCTTTGGTTGGTCTGCAACAACAGCTAACATGCACCAGAAAGATGTTCTCACATAGCACGATTTCAGTGCACTACTCCACCCGTGCTTGCCCAGCGCAGTGATGCATGGCTCATCTGAACAGGCCCACAACACCCTTCAAGTGTGTGCAGTAACACTGCACTGCTCCCATTGGTTGGTCTGCAACAACAGCTAACATGCACCAGAAAGCTGTTCTCACGTAGCACGATTTCAGTGCACTACTCCACCCATGCTTGCCCCAGCGTAGTGATGCATGACTCATCTGAACAGGCCCACAGCACCCTTCAAGCGCGTGCAGTAACACTGCACTGCTCCCATTGGTTGGTCTGCAACAACTGCTAACATGCACCAGAAAGCTGTTCTCACGTAGCGCGATTTCAGTGCACTACTCCACCCGTGCTTGTCCCAGCGCAGTGATACATGGCTCATCTGAACAGTCCCACAGCACCCTCCAAGCGTGTGCAGTAACACTGCACTGCTCCCATTGGTTGGTCTGCAACAACAGCTAACATGCACCAGAAAAATTTTCTCACGTAGCACGATTTCAGTGCACTACTCCACCCATGCTTGCCCCAGCGTAGTGATGCATGACTCATCTGGCAGTCTTTGCAGAGGATCTGCCCACAACATGCACTACGTGAGAGCAGTCATTGCAGCAGCTCTGCCCACAACATGCACTACGTCAGAGCAGTCATTGCAGCAGCTCTGCCCGCAACATGCACTACGTAAGAGCAGTCTTGGTAGCAGCTCTGCCCACAACATGCTCTACGAGAGAGCAGTCATTGCAGCAGCTCTTCCCACAACATGTACTACGTGAAAGCAGTCTTGGCAACAGCTCTGCCCTCAACATGCAATACGTGAGAGCAGTCTTGGCAGCAGCTCTGCCCACAACATGCACAACGTGAGAGAAGTCTTTGCAGAAGCTCTTCCCACAACATATACTACGTGAGAGGAGTCTTGGCAGCATCTCTCTCCACGTGCACACATCATCACTGCCACGAAGATCTCAGCTTCAGCAACCTCCATTCCGTCACATTACCTCAATGACACTACAGAAAATGTCATGATGGGTTAATTAAATTGAAGAGAGATGAGTGTACAAGATGGCATGTATGAGAATCCGGATCCAGGTCTTGTGAGCGTACTCGTAGACGTTGCCAACTGAGTCCTTGGTGACGCTGGCAGTAGATGATGGGAGGAGGAATTGTGTCAGCTAGGTCAGTATTTCCCAGATGATCACCTGCTTTAGGCATCCCACCTGTCAAATGGTTTTTGCATTCACATCACATACTAGAATAAAGGGTCTAGTGAACACTGAGATTATCCTGTGCAGTCTTTGTTGCGGCGCCTTTGAAAGAGTCAAAAAGGGTAGCAAAATTGCGGAGACTGACCAGAAGGCTGTGCCAGTTGCTAGAGGAGAGAGTTTTCCCATAGAACTAAGGTATGTGAGTTTTGTGGTTTATTCGTCGATGTCCATTTCAAATTTTAATGTTACTACCATTAGAAAACTATTTTTGTCATAACATGTCAACTAAAATTGAAAGTATAACTTTTCAGACCTTAATTTTTAATATATTCATATCCAAAGAAATTTTTGCAATAAGCCATCTAATCTGTCATAGTGGTGTGGCCACACATAAACAAATGTCGCACAACCCACCATTTACTGGTAATTGTAATGGCACTTCAGCAAATGCATGTTGTTATAGAATGTTTATGAAACGTCAAGATGAAGCAAGATATAGGAATGGAATAAAATCTTATACGCATTATGGGTGTCTAGTCGGTGAGGATTGTAAAATCAATGTACCTATTCGCTACTGCAAATACCTTAAGCTTAGTGACAGGCCACAGAAATCAATAACAAGTTTCTGTATTTGCAATGATCAAAATTTTTGCAATTCAAATTTTAACGATGTAAAGTATGGTGCTGAACCAACACAACATAAGTTACATCGTATTAAAAATTATCTACGTCACAACTTTGAGCATTACATGGAAAAGAACAATGTCTATAAACTCCCATATTCAAACATAATATTTCGTATATTTACGATGTTAACACTAACCTTTATTGTTCTGATGTAGAGTATTTGATTTGTAGCTAACTATTTACACATGTGACATTTATTTAAATTGATTGGTAAGTTATTTTTAACAGGTTAATTCTTTTGTACATAAAAAAGGATAGTTAATACCAAAGAGTATCATTCAAAAATTGGCATCATCAAAATTCTCTAGCTATAGAAACATCTGCAAAAAGATAACTGTGCAGACACACAATCATGCGCAGTGTAAGACTGGGCTCTAAGAGTTACTTTTTAGGATTAGCGCTCGATCCAGGAGACTGCCTAGTTAGGTTGCAAATCGGCATACAAGATGTCTGGCTGTAATTTTGAATGGAGAATGTTTTCCATAGTTTCGTAGAGCAGGAGGATATTGCCTTCTGCTCAAATGAAAAACAGGAACCAATCTGGGAAAAAAATTGGTCACCTCTGGGGATCGAACCCAGGGTTCCTGCATGTGCCGCAGGCGTGCTAACCACTACACCAAGATGACCCTGGTGTAGGGCACGGAATTTCCCTTAGTTTATCTCAAAGAGATATTGGTCATAACAACTTCAAGCCAATCGCGTGGACCACGCGTTAGAGGTTTTCAGAAGTATGTGGTAATTTTGAATGGAGAATGTTTTCCATAGTTTCGTAGACATTAACTATGGAAATATATTAAACATTATTATAATATAATATTGCCATATTATGAATATTATGATCTGAAATAATAATCAGGCCAGTGATTATTATTTCCCCCATCATCTAACCCATAATCTAACTAACCCCCATCATCATCACCTATTAATATTTATACCATATTAATTTATTATAATATGGTGTAAATATTAATAGGTGAGACCATTTCATAATGATGAGAGCATGGTTGGGTGTGAGTTCAAAACCCTGGAAAATTTGAAATTTGGGTTTTGTAAAGTGAGTGAGGATGCGTTGAGCTCTATAACCATTCTAGAGAATGGAAAATCCATTCTAACAATGAATGCTAATGAATCGTATAAATTCATGCACTGGCTCCCTTATTGTAACCCCTTTATTCTACAGCGTCCAAAATGTGATAAGCTATTGGTGCGTGAAAAACATTGCTATCGTCGATCGATCTTTATGAATGGGACTTTTCTCTGTTTTGCATCTGACAATAGCTTTGAATGTTTTTCAGTAGATGGAGTTCGTCTGTCGCCTCGTGATTCAGCAAATGTGATTGATTATGTACAACGTTTTTATCCCAAATAAATGGACTTTATGGCCAATAAATGAACTCAAATCACAATAATCACTCACAAACGCAAAGGGAAATGATGATAGAAAATTGAATGAATCGCATATTAAACGAATAAAAACTGGAAATTGTAAGAAGTGGAAATGGAAATTGTGAAAATAGGGTGGGTAAATCGGGAATTGGGTAAATGAAAATCCAGTGGAAAATGGAAATCATGTGAAAATTGGGTGGATAAATGGAAATATATATGGAAAATGGAAATGAAATGGAAATTTGGTAGATTGGAAATGAAATGGAAATTGAAAATCGAATGAATGGGTAGAATGGAAATGAAATGGAAATTGAAAATCGAATGAGGACATGGAAATCATATGGATATTAAAAATTTTTGAAATTGAAAATGGTCATGAAATATGAGACGTGTCGTATGGGTAAATGGAATACCGCATGGAAAGGTGAAAAATGGAATCACTCGGGTTGCCTATCAGGTGAAATTTTATCAGCAGTAACCCATTCTGTGATTTTTTTTGAATATTCCGAATAATTCACTTGATATTCCATCACTCCTTTTTTTACCCGTGATTTAATCATATCGTGGACAGTTTTTTCACCATTATAAACCACCGGCTGGTATTGTTCAGGGTAAAGGGAACCAAGAACTTTTTTTACCTTTAAGGTCCACAACACGGATAATTGGTAGGTTTTGGGTTAATTTATGCTCTGTCACTTTAAAAATGTCCTTACCCCAAGTTCCAGATGCTTCTGTTTCGAAAACATGATGTAACCGATTTAATTTCACATATGAACCTATTGGGTGTAGTTTATTTATTAACTTTCTTTTTTTTATATTTATTTATGTATTCATGGACCTTTACCATGATTAATGTATCGTTTACAATGTCCACTGGTTTTAATTTTGTAGTTGAGTGTTTTCTCCTGTTATATGAATGGATAAATTTATCCAGGCATCCAATCCAACGCCAGGTGTCATGTTTTTCAAAATATCTCTGGATATAAGTTCGTACAGTTCATATAATTCACTATACATTTGGGGCTTTAACTTTCCCTTTAGTTGTATAATTCTTTATTTTTTCACGCCTCAGCCAATTTTGGATTTTATGGCTGAGGAACGGAGCTTTTTTATCCCAATATATGCAATAAATTTCAAATGGTAATTCTTTTTGAAAATATTTCAATGACTTTAAAACTGAATCTTCTTCTCTGTTTGGTAGTATATAATATATGGTATATTTTGAATAAGTATCATAGCCTAAAATGGCATATTTGTATTCATCGTTGTCTTTCACAAATTTTTGCATGTCCATTATGTCAATTTGAAAGCATTCACCAACATAATGAGCTTCAACTTTACTAGTTGGTATATCTTTTCTAGCAGGTTTATATTCGGTAAAAACAGGTTGCGTACTTAGGTATTTTTTACAGTCATTTAATGTAATATTTTCATGACCTCTTAATTTTACCTCATTGTAGAGCGCTGTGGGGCCTCTGAGAGCCCCTGAGGAGTCCCCATAGTAGATTTCTTCCAAGAGTATTTTTTTATCCATTTAGGTTGTATTTCAGCCAAATAATTTTGAAACTGAACAATGTTCCGGGATCTGAGCCAATTTTGTAGTTTTATAGGAATATCTGGTTTTTGGAATGAAATGCAGGTTGATCGAAGAAAGCTTTCTATGGAATAGTAAGGAATAACATACTTATCAATACTGATATTTCCATTCTCAAGTATTTAAAATCCACCATTTGCATCGAGCAATTTTAAAAATTTAATTCCACACTGACGGAATGAAGGCGGAACGCTTGAAATCCATTTACATTCGGGGATAACCTCATCCACAGGTCTACCCTCATTTTTGACCGCGGAGTGGCCCGAAGGGCCGCTCCGCGGTCTATAGAGGTTACTAAACTTTTGTTCTCATATATATATGTAGGTATATGTATACTCTAACCAAAATGTAAGCACAGAAGTGATAAGTCACAAATTTCTAAACGTTTCGAAGTATTATCCCCTTCATCAGTAAAATAGATTTCTGACATTTGTCAGAACGAACTTGATAACTATTAAAAAATAAGTAAAGAAAAACATTGTAAATACTATATATGATACAAAATTTTAGTGTGCTGTATTAGGTCCTGGTTGTAAAAGAGGTAGAACGCCATTTGGAATGTCATGCTGTCATTGTACATTGGTTAGGTCTACAATTACCCATGTTTCATTCATTTTGATGCATAGGGCCTCAGCCGCTTTGCGTTCATGTTGTTGGTTGCACCTATGTATTACCTTAGCAGAGTCAAATTCCGGTCCATGGTTACTCCCTTGGTGATCTTTGAAAACGTTATGCTGGCTATTCTTGCAACAATTGCTTTTATGTTCTTTGATTCTGGATTCCAGGTGTCTTTTGGTTTCCCCTATGTACATCTTGTCACATTTGCATTTAATTTGGTATACTACGTTTGTCTGCAGCCTGTTGTCATATTTGCATTTTGGTCTGCTGCCTAGAAGGTGCCATAGTTTTGGTCCTGTTGTTGGGATTATCCTAATATAGCCTGGGCATACAGTGTTTTTTTGTGCCATAAGGGTTTTCTCATTGAAGTATGGTGTTTTGACATTAATGCATCGTTGTTCATCGTTACCTAATTGGATTGCTGATTCCTCCTTGTGCAGGACCTTGTTTGTTGTTTTATTTATTATTGACATCGGGTAGCCATATGATTTGTATTTCTTGATGAGGTACCTTATTTCAGTGTCCAGTAAGTGGATGTTGCTGCTGTACTTTTTGGCTCTGTGGGTCTCGCTTCGTAGTGATGACAGTTTATAAGACATTGGAGCACATGAGTGAAACGGCATGACATTGTTGGTGTTGCATGGTTTGCGGTAGACTGAGGTGATAGGGTACCATTGATCATAGCCATCATCACTCATTAGTATACCACGTCTTACATTTATGTCTAAGAAGGGCAGGCATCCATCTTGTTCTTCCTCCCATGTAACATTTAATGAGTCGCATTTCTGATTCAGGTAGTGAACGAAATGTTCCCATCGATTGTCTTCGTCCGTGATCACCATAAAAGAATCATCCACATATCTGTAGTAGCAGTGTATTATAATGTTGTGCTCTCTCGCTTCTTGTTTAATGTTTGATTCCCAATGTTCCAGGTAGATGTCTGCAAGTGGACCACTGTGTGAGGCACCCATTGGAAGGCCTTTTTTTCTGCCTGAAATACTGTTTAACACCTCCTGTCTCGATGCATCCATATATATGGGTCAATTTCGTCTTGGGGCAATCTTAAGGATTTTTTGCCTCAAACTCTGCACCATATAGGTAATTTTGTTTGTACATTACGAATCTGGTGTCCATTTGCTTCCACGTTGTGATCATGGGCCTCTACCAGACCAGCAGCTCAAGCAGCTCATCATCAAGTTCATCTTGGGGCAGGCTTAAGGGTTTTTGGCCTCAAACTCTGCACCATGTAGGTAATTTTGGGCATAAATTACGAATCTGGTGTCCATTGGTTTCCAACTTGTCATCATGGGTTTCTACCAGCCATGGTGTACAAGCAGCTCATAATCAACTTCATCTTGGGGCATTTTTAAGGGTTTTAGACTTCATTACCAGCACCATATAGGTAATTTTGGGTGTAGATTACGAATATTGTGTCAATTTGCTTTCACCATGTCTTCATGGGCTTCTATCAGGCTCATCATCAACTTCGTCTAGGGGTATTTTTTATGGTTTTAGGCATCAATAACAACACCATATAGACCATACCATGGTATTCAAGCAGCTCATAATAATCTTCATCTTAAAGCATTGTTTTAAGCCTTTGGCTGTTCAAAGTGGATGAAATTACTGAAATGGTGAATCTTCGCTTCAGTGTTTTTTCTCTTTGCTGGTCTCTGTTTAATGCTTTACTATCAAAATTGCTTGGGAATCAAGGTGTGAAACTTTTTTGATTCATCTTATCATGAAAATTGCTTGGGCTTTAAGGTGATGAAATTAAGTTGAAAACCCTTATCAATTATTATCTTTACTAAATTTTGAACTTGACTACAGAGCTAAGAGAGCCCAGAAAATTATCAATTTCAATTTTCAAAAATTTGTTGTACAGTTAATTTAAGGGAGATTTATGTAAAGCTTAGGCGTAGAGCACGTTGTGGGCAGAGTAAACTGCAAAGACTGCTCTCACGTAGTGCATGTAGTGGGTAGATCAGACTGCAAAGACTGCTGTGACGTAGTGCATGTTGTGGGTAGAGCAGTCTGCAAAAACTGCTCTCACGTAGTGCATGTAGTGGGTAGATCAGACTGCAAAGACTGCTGTGACGTAGTGCATATTGTGGGTAGAGCAGATTGCAAAGACTGCTCTCACGTAGTGAGAGCTGAGGGCAACACATAATGCAAAAACAGCTTTAACGTAGTGCATGTTGTGGGCAGAGCAGTTTGCAAAGACTGCTTTCACGTAGTGCATGGTGTAGGCAGAACAGTTTGCAAAGACTACTCTCACGTAGTGCATGTTGTGGGCAGAACAGACTGCAAATACTGCTCTCGCGTAGTGCATGCCGTGGGTGGAGCAGTCTGCAAAGACTGTTCTCACGTAGTGCAGGATGTGGGCGGAGAAGACTGCAATGACAGCTCTCACATAGAGCACGGTGTGGGCAGAGTAGACTGCAAAGACTGCTCTCACGTAGTGATTGTTGTGGGCAGAGCAGACTGCGAAGACTGTTGTCACGCAGTTTATGTTGTGGGCAGAGCATACTGCGAAGACTGTTGTCACGTAGTTTATGTTGTTGGCAGAGCA
>JASANA010006745.1:0-22907 GCA_030248095.1 Ptycholaimellus sp. GST1_10
ACGCTGAGAGTCAGTGGAAAACCAAAATGCACATTTTCTCCGCCAGGTTGAGTGGGGAGGATGAAGGGATGAGAAATGCAGATGGTGAATGAGGAGCCAGCACCGTCAGGTCGGCGACACCAGCCCGGGGAGTTCAGCGATGACAGCGACCAGGAAATTCGCCGTTGGCCAGCTTTCATTTTGGCGCAGAATACAGAATATAAAACCATCAAATACTAGATCAATTGCTAAAAAACGAGAAAAAGGGCATAAAAGATTGTTTGCTCATTTTTCGCTTCTAAAATAAAGTGCCAATGAAAGCTGAGCATTCCAGCCTAAGCCAATGACAAGTCTTAGTTGAGTTGCAATTTTATCACAAAATTAGCATCCTTAAAATTCAAATACCTTTATTGGTGGAAAGAGTGAAAGGATTTGAGCCGCCCGCGCAGTCCTGGTGGAGTCCAGCAGCGACGACGGGTGGGATACAGAGGAGGGCGAAGACTCTGCCTACCAGCCCCTGCCTACGGAGCCCGGCAACGCCGTCTACACCCACGTGGGCATGGCCTTCAATTGGGTACGCCTTTCCTTCCTGCCCCTTAAGAGCGCTCCCGGACTTTTCCAAACATAGCACTTTTTGAGGGCATTTTTTGGTTTTTCTGCCACAGTATCTTGAGGCCGAGACATTGGAAACTTGCGCCTACTTGATACTCCTGGTAAGGGACAAGCTCCTGCTCCTGCTAGGCAAGCACCCGACCAACTAGATTGATTCGCAAAAAAAGTGCTATTTTTGGAAAAGTCCGGGAACGTTCTGGCACCCTTCCCCCGTCCTTCCGCATAACCAGCCCACTGCCCTTCTTCAGATCTCGGACCAGGAAGAGGAGGGGGAGGCCAGTGAAGAGGCTGAAGATGAAACGCCTGCCGCCACCCCCACTCAGACCCCACAGGATCCAAACGCCTTCCCGCTTGGGGATTGGAAGCCGGCCCAGCCCAGCAGTGTTCAGAAGCAATTTCAGCAGGTTTTTTCAGCTTTTGCGGAGGAAGAAATGTCTAAACAGATAACATAACAGAAACTAAATCGTTGACAGTCTTGACAGTTGGATAGGTGGAGACAGGCTAGATTTAGAATGCACTGTCTCACCAGTAGTGATGGGACGGGAAATGTCTGCGACAGAATAAATGCTGAATGCTGCTATTTTGCAACAGTGATCTCAAATGAGCAGCAAATAATGCAGCGATTCCAGGCCTTGAGCGAGGCAAGCTCGGTGCATTTGAAGGACTCGGACTTTGATCTCACACCCGCCACTGGCAGCCAGCCAAAAACAGCGAAACCGGACGCCCTGTCCTTAGACGACGGTTTCATCCGCCCCTCCACTGCTCTCTTGAAATATGCCAGCAAACTTGAAGGCAAAGTGAAAGCCATCCAAGAGGCCATGGCCAGGCTCAGCCTGCCGCCGCCCAGCTGGGCCCAAGCACTGCCCGAGGATGCCTGGGAAACGCATCTCCTCAAAAGACTTGCCCAGAGTGACTAGGTGTTCCTGCCGGCTATGCAGATGTGAAAGTTTGAGCTGTGTGTTTGCATTCCGCTGTAGATGGAGGTTGTGTGTGGGAAGTAAATTGAGCAAATAAACTTGACTTGAGTGTTCTGACAAAAAAAGTTCTCAAGGCGGTTGGTGCAAGATTTCAATGAAAAGGATGGCTCAAACAGGGGATTCTCAAAACACGTTTGCCTCTTCATTAGGCTACCGCAAACCAGGAGGTATGAAGCTGGAAATCAGTCGCACCAGCACGCTGGGCATTCGCTTGGGTCGCATCAGCAGCTGGGAGGAGCAGAGCACCTCAATCCCCACTCCAACTGCTCTCATCTACACTCGCGGAGGTAATTCCACTTTCGTCATCCCTCCAGCTGATGCCCCCTTTTCATTCCAGGCCTTGTACCCCACCTGACTCATGAGAATGTGGAGGCCTATCTGGACCTGCCCTCAGCCTCCTCCCTCTACCTCCTCCCCATTCAGACCCTGTTCCCCCCTTCCCTAGTCACCAATCAGCTCTGCCATTGAACAGCCATAGATCTACAGGGCAGATGCAGAAAGCTGTCTGCGAGCCAATCTCGACCAGGACATTCGCTCCTATTGCGGTCTTCGTGTTGCGCCCTGCCTCCCATTTATCAGACGAAGTGGAGGTTGGATGGCCAATTACAGAAGGAGCAGAAGCTGCTGCTGAGCTTCAGCGATCCCGGCAGCCAGCTGCCCTCCGGCTACCACACCACCCGGACCAGCTCCTTCTTTGCTCGCGGCGGACGGCGAAAGGTTGTCGAGCTCTTTGAAAGCTTGGAAGGCAGGAAAACAACTCAAATTAATAAACCGGAATTGCAATTGAAGACCCATTGTGCTAATGCTACAGCGATTTTATTTAGCATAGGAGACATTATGAGTGTTTTAAAACACTTTTAGTCAGAATTTAAAAACTGCTTAATTTTGCAAGCTCATTTTCAGATTCCCTGACTCTGAAAAAGAACAGGCCAATCAGTAATATTTTGGTTTTTCGTGCAATCAGCCTTTTAAAAAGCATGGTTACATAGTGCACTAAGGGGCAGAGCAATACTCCTTAGTGCAGTATGTACCTTTGATCGGCTGCTAATCCTATCCCGTCAGAAATCCTAATCCTATCACTACTTCGTCAGAAAAATGTCTCGGCGGTTGCAGATGCAGGCGGTGGACATGTTCCGAGCCGCGGAGGCCCTGGGAGCTCAAAGCTTCCAAGCTCTCCCCGACTCCGACAATCCTCCCGACGCTGCTGAGAAGCGTCTTCGCAAGTCCGTGGAACGATCCAAGGCCCACGCCGGCGTTGCTGCAGACGCCATCCAGCAGGCTGTCCCGCCTAAGGTCCTCCAAAACTGGCTTCCACTGGACTGAGTTATTGGGAGAGGCGGAATGTCGGT
This sequence comes from Ptycholaimellus sp. GST1_10, assembly GCA_030248095.1. Taxonomy (NCBI): domain Eukaryota; kingdom Metazoa; phylum Nematoda; class Chromadorea; order Chromadorida; family Chromadoridae; genus Ptycholaimellus; species Ptycholaimellus sp. GST1_10. Next base: position 2,918 of record JASANA010006745.1, read on the forward strand.
GGAAAGGCCGACGATAGGATGGAAATGTGAATGGCTGTTGCTGCTTTGAGAGTATCAGAGTTCAGGAGTCGCTCTGTTTCGAAATTTTGCACAATAGTCATCGGAATTGTGCGGTGTGGCGTTGTTTGGAGATCATTAAATAAATTGCTTTGGAACTTCTAAAACACTGGGATTGGGACAGGTCGCAATAATGTTGCCTAGTTTGAGGCATAGCTGGCATATATGATGCAAAGGGCATTCTGTAGGCCTACTCCCTCTTTCTCACGCACACCGGTGGATATCAGCGAGATATTCGAGCCGCTGCCACGGAGAGCATCAACAGCTTTCCAAACATCAACGGTTCACCCTTGCCCAGCAATTCAAGCCCATCAATTCAGCTTGACCGATAGGCATCTTCTTCGAAGGATTCTATGCCTTCGGCGATCTGTCCAATTTCACCCTCAACGACTGTCTCAGAGAACTTCTGCAGGAGGCCACGGTTGTCCAGAGTACTTTGCCTCTCCTCAATACCTTCTGACTGGATTGGCAGGGCAAGCTGAGGCCGGACCTGTTGCGCATTTTCCTCGGCTCCTTGAACCCTGGCCAGGTGAACAGACGGAGGAACAGGGATCATTTGCAGCAGGTTTGAAGCTGAAGGTGCTGGCGCTGAGTGAACTGGGCATGGATGCCTTCGACACCAGCTATGCGAGTTCTCTGGCGGATGCGAAAAAAGCTCTGGTGCTGGGGGACCGGTTCCCGGCCCAGGCTGAGGACTGGCAGTGTGTCAGTATCCTGGAGCCTAGGTTTTCGTTCGCCTATTAGCCTTGTCTGCAAATGTTCCGAAAAATTGGCCGAAATTTATTTCGTTTATTAGCCTTGTCTGCAAATGTCCCGAAAAATTGGCTGACATTTATTTCGCCTAATTAGCCTTGTCTAAAAATATCCCATAAATTGGCCAAAATTGCTTGAGCTAATTTTTGTCTTAGTTTAGGTGTTACTTTTATTGAATTGCATGAAGTGGTGATTGCTGCAGTTTTCGCGAGGCACAGGAGCCACTGTGCGAAAATTGTGGCTGCTACACCTGCAGAAGCTACAGCAGAGCTTATTTGCACCATCTAGCCTCTACTGCGGAGCTGCTTGGGCCAATTCTTCTCATGATGTGCGCATTTTATTTTATTCTGACCAATTTTCATCCAAAGTTGTCAACTTCTGCAGCCACAACCTTCGCGAATATCTTCGGATGATTACGTTGATTCGGGATTACGCAGCTCGCATATTGTGACTAAATGGCATGCAGACTGTGTTCCAGTAAACATTCCCTTTTGCCCCGAGGCTTTCAATCCATAAACAGTCATTAGGACGCATGCCTTCTCGTTCCCTGGCAAAATAAATAAACACAAAAACTTGTTTTGACAGTGCCCAAGTCTGCAGATGCAAATGCAAAAAGAGAAGCCTCCGCCTCTACCGGATGTCGATCTGGTCAGTTCGCCCGATCCAGACTCCAATCTCCGACACTACGTCCTCAGAGTGCCACCGGACGAGAGCCCTGTGGAGGTTCAGAGAAACAGCCTAAGGCTCTCAGCAGTCTCTCTAGGGGGTTCTTCCAGGCGGACTACCGAAGGAGACGAGCCGAGCTGGAAGCCTGGAACCAGGACTTCTGGGCGGAGCACAACCGAGCCTTCCTCAAGGTTTCCCTTTTAACACTTCTTTCGCCCTTGCTTTTGGCATTGAATGAGCATACTCAAGCTCGTAACCCCTCCCCCTGTGCAACTAGCAAGATATAGATTCAGTCTTGGACAACGAGATCAAAGCTTACGGCATTATTATCGCCGAAGATACAAAATTTATCTAGGAGCTAATTTTTTAAAAGTTTTTTAAGATATATATATTCTTTGCCTTTTCAACCATAGCGACCTATGCACAACAGGGCAGGGCGGAATTTTCTGCCGCCAAGCTGGCAGAGTCTGGGAGAACCACTCTGAGCTCCGAGGAGTCTGCCGAGTTTCACAAAGCCTTCCTGGACTCCCGCTGGCAGCCTTTGCTCGCTTACAACTGGTCCAGTCTTCCCTTTGGCCTCTGCTCCAAGTCAATCCAGCCACCCCCCTCTTGCCAGGGCCTGGTACGGACGCAACTTCAGCCTTGTCCTGCCCGCCGCCAAAGTCTCGCTGATGCGGCTGCTTCGGAGACTCCGGCGCTGATGGACTGCTGGGGTGGATGATGGCTGAGTTTAGGAGGTGATTGCATTGAGAGGCGCGCCAGCTAAGGGACTGTCCTGATTTAGGCTGGACTATTGCCTTTCTTGAAAGCCTTTTACTGTCTTTTCAGCTGCAGTGATTAGCCCTGTAGCTGCTGAACTGTCTGTTGCAGTACGTTTTTTGGTAATAGATCAAATTCTGTGCCATTTTACAGCAAAAAACCAGATTGAAATCCATTGAACTGAGCAAGAATGGCTTTGGTTTCGAAAGACCACTGTTCAACACGTCACACAAACCGTTCATTATAATATTATAATGCTTGTCCTGCCATATTATGAATGATTAGGAATCATTTATAATCTTCTTGTTTCATAATTGCATTGAGCGGCACGCCAGCAAATGGACTGTCCTGATTTAGGCTTGACTATTGCTTGTCTGAAAGCCTCTTTTTGTCTTTTTAGCTGCAGTGATTAGCTCTTTAGCTGCCGAACTGTCGGTTGCCATGGCTGCGACAGAAGCGTTACTAGGCCCGCCTAATTTTCTCAGCGACAAGAGCAAAATCAATGTTGAGGACAATTCTCTGCGCAAAAATAGCATGAAATTGGAAAACTACAGCGAAATCAGCGGGTTTTCAGTACAGGCCGCAGCCTTTGAGGTTCTTGCCTAGAAAAGGCCAATTATGACCTTTTGACCAAAAGAGGGAAGAAAAGTAGCAGAACTGATGATGAGGTCCGTGGCGGTGTTGAAGACGAACTGGACATTGCGCGTGTCAGTGGCGCAGGTCTTGTGGGAGTAGACGTCCTTTCCACGGCCTCCCCTGCACACCATTTCTTGTCCAGAGCAAGAAAAGGCTGGGCAGGGTTACAGCGAGCCCTTGGCGGCTATCTCAAACTCCTCCTTCACGTACTCCGAGGCCTCCTCGTAGCTGTCCGGGCCTGGAGAAATGGAGATTCATATATTTCATATTGTTTTTCGATTCATATATTTCATATATTTTTCGATTCATATATTTCATCATATAATCGGTTCATATCATTTCGAAGAATGAGGCAGAAAGATTGGGTGCCTGTATAGTCGGAGAAGCAGACCCGCAGGGAAGTATGAAGTATTTTCTGGAATATGATGAAATTAGATGGGACAGAGATGATAGGGTGAAAGGCTGGATAACCTCTTCGAATAGATCCTTCTTGTTCAAGAACCTCAATTAGGGCTAAATGTGAATATTAATATGTGCTGTAGTTAGGATGGGCAGGGGAACAGTATGACAGCCGTTTCAATGAAGTACTGGTTGTTGCAGATCTCCCCGAATAGACGCACGGACTCCATCATCCGGTTCGTCTGTTCCGAACTGTCTGTTGAGCATATTTTGTGGCTGGCAGGTCAACCGTTTCATCCTCGAACAGCACTTGGTCATACTCCGACATGGCTACGCAGAAAATGATCGCATTCACGTCCTGCAAAAAGTTTGCAAATAGTCCCCCGCACCCAACGGGCCAAAAAAGGCGAAAAAGCACCTCAAAGCAGTGGATCCACTTCTTCCGCTCGCTTCTTTGTCCGCCGACATCGAAAAGTCTAAATTCCAAAATTTCGTTTTTAGCTTCCTACCAAAAAAGGTCCTATGAGCCTGAAGTTGAGGTTCTTGTAGTTGAAGTTGATCTCGACGATGCCGGTGGTCTTGACGCGGCAGTGGAGGATGTCCTGCTCCGTGGGCATGTAGGAGGCCAGCGCTATCTCGTCTATGCGGTCCAGGAAGCTTCACAGCCCCAAATATGGACAGGACAGGACAAGAGGAGGGCCAGAGAGAACTATTTGGCGGAGTCGTGCAGCTGGTACTCAGAAGAACGGGAGAAGGCGGCCTGAACTGGCGGGTGCTGCCAGAGAGCCTTGATGGCGAGGGCCAGTTTCTCGTCCATGCCCAGATCCACCGCCTCCTCTTCCTCCAGCACCACCTTCGCGTCCGCCTTCAAAGCCCAGTCTTGGTGCCATTTTTTTGGGCCCATGTGAACAACGGTGGGGGGGTGGTAGTGAAGACTCTCCTTAACAACCCCCCAGGCTTCTGCGTTCCCAATCCTGGCAAGGAGAGGGGGATTGGAACCTCTCGATCCAGGTCATCGAATGGGATGCCGAGGGTGTCCATGGCACGGATGATGGCGCTCATGGACTGGATGACGTTGTTGTAGACGACGAGCTTGTACTGGCGGTAGTCCTCTGCTGTGAAGCCCGCCATGTGGATGATTCTGACCAGGTTTCATTATTAGGAGGGTAGGCTGTCAAAGAAGGAAGAGGCCAACTTCATCTGCTTCACGATGGTGCTCTTGCCGCTCTCGCCCGTGCCTGCAACTATCTGCCTGGTGGTGCAGAGGAGGTGGAAGTATAGTTTGCGAGGGTGAGGGGGTGAGGATAAGCAGAAGGAACCGAGGAGAAGCATCTTGATGTCCTTCTTGGAGTTGGCGCCGTCCTCGTAGATCTGCTTCTGGATCTCCGCATCCCGCAGGCGAGCCTCTGAGTCCACCTGGGGGACAGGCAAGCTTCCAATTATCATCCGACCCTCGCTCCAATCCCCAACCTTGCCTCCGTCCGACACCAGGGACATACAGCAGCCCATTTTGTGCACAAATCTCCTTCTAGCTCGTTCCTGCCGCCGACCTGCAGCTGAGCTTCCCTTCCCTTTGCCTCAAATCAGGCCATCTGATGATGGTGATTTACTTTTGCCCAAGTTTGCCGCGGTTCGAAGATTCGCCTAGCAACGTTTCAATAAACAGGCTGTAGCTAGTCAGCTAATTGCACTTTAATTTAGAGAAATGACAATATATGGTAAGCTGACGTTGACGGCTAAGTCAAATTTTGTCCATTTTTTGTCAGCAGTATATGAAACATTACCAGTAGATTTGTATTGTACATATAAATAAGAACAATTAATACGGGCTTGCATAAAATTTTGTTATTTAAACAATAGATTCTACCTATTCCTCTAGCTATTCCTTCCAACGCTCAGCACAACCACGTTGAGTTCTAGATTATTCTATGACCCGATGTTCTTTTAATGCTCTATATTTTATCAAACCTTTAAGGCCAAAAAGCAAAAAAAAAGTTTTATTTAAATCAGCTAATGAGATCTGCTGAAATCAGTTTCCCGACAGTCCTCAGGAAAAAAGCCTTTTGACTCACTGTCCAGTCATGGTTTCTGTAGATAAAGTGAAAGTGTGTGCGAGGAGAGAAAGATGATTAGCCGGAAAGGGCTGCTGAGGCTTAGCCTGCAGGCAGCTGAGTACAAGGTGGGTAGAGGATGCTTCTTCTGTCGCGGCGTTGCCAGGGCATCCCGCCCTGCTTCTTCGCTACACCCACGGACACCGCCATCAGCCCCCCCTCATCATCAGCTTTTTGCACTGTTGCACAGCTGTGACCAGTGGTTCGGCATCCTCTAGTTCTTTTCTACGCAAAATTAGGGAGCTATAAAATATTTCATTCCCTGATTTTGGAACTTTCATATTTTGATCTTATTTTATTTTGAAATGGATGACATTGGCTTTGGCAAGGGTAGGGAAGAGCAGTTTGAGGCCGTAGGTAGCAACATTGTTGGAGTTCGGCTTTCCTGTTGATCAGGCTTCAACTAAGAATGTTTGTCGAGCAAAATTCATCGAATAAAATTATTGTTACATGGATTTTGTTAACTTTGAAAATTTGGGGATAATTTTTTTAAAATTTATGCTAATTTTTAATAATTTATAACTTATTTTTGAACAAATAAGTGGTTCAGAATGATCGCAGGAAAAAAACCAGCGTAGATCCTAATCAAAATAAAGATAGAGTATCGGGAAGCAATCAACACGACTTTTGCTCTCTTTTCTTTCAATCCTAGATCGATCAGTTAAGCTTTTTAAAGCGGCGGCACAGTTGAAATTATGGACAGCAGTCGTACCACTGATTTCTCGGCTGCCTTCTTAGCCATTTTGCAGCATTCATCCTTTGCCCTTAATTAAACTAACCAACGAATATGGATTCCTTTCTTGCTTTATTTACCACTATCATATTTAGAACAGCATTCTTGCATAAGAGGATTTAGTTTCCACTTTATGTGGTGAGGTTTTTACACTGCTATTTTTTCTGCCTTTCTTGGGCTTATTTCAGTTCCCGCAAGCACAAATCCAGAGGCTACCATATCATAACTATCGCTTATGCAAGGAAGTAATAGCATCACGGCACAAGCGACGACACTTTGCTAATCGCCTGGTCTCAGCGTGGAACTCTCTCTCGAATGGGGCCATAGCGGGCCCTTGCCTGGTCACTATTTCCAGCAATTCCGCATTTTAAAATTAATCTGTTTAAAAACCACTGAAATATACCACCACTGAGCAGCCACTGAACACTCCTTTCTCATTTTTTGGACGCTCACTGTTTTAATTTCAACTTTGCCCATTGCTTGCAATTTCTCTGTTCGACAAAATGCGCAAAATGAGTTGATGGGAATCCGAAGTGTTCACACCCATTGATGAACAGAAACGCGAACGAGCAAGCAGCACAGCACTTGATGCCCTGGTGAAGAGCATCAAATGCTGATGTAGTGAAGCTGGTCACTGGTCTCTGGCGAGAAGGCCTGAGTAGGAGGAGAGAAGGACCATGTCGGCGGCGTTGTCCAAAAAGCAGATTGAACGCCTCATCTGTAACCTCACCCTCCTGTCCAGCCTCTCCCCCAGGCTGAAAGAGATGGCACCGAATAGCCCCAGCTTTTGCAACTGCTGGATCTCAGACACAGCTCGCAGCAGGCCTGAGCTTTCTCCGCCCCCTCACTCTGCCCAACAGACACCCCTGTCTGGCTAGGAGGGGAAAGAAGCCTGAGGTGAACCCGTTCAGTGCGGGCCCCATGACAATTGGGTCCAGCTGGGGCATGCTTGAAGCTGCAGTCGTCTTGGACTTCTCTCTTCCGCCTCTGTGGTAAAGCTATGACCTGGGGGTAGTCTTGACTCGCTGCCCCACTCATTCTGCTGCCTCCCATTTCCACTCCTTCTCCCTCCCATTTCTTCGATTGCCCAGGACCTGCAGACAGGCTTCCTTCAATCTCTAGTAACCTTTTTACACCATCAGCTCATACAAGCCTGCACAGTGGCGGTCAGCAGGACGAAAAGAACCAGTCTCCATGCGCCTGCCATTCCTCCAACCTCTCCTTTCGCAACCTTTGCCTTCCAAGCTCAGCCTCCCACATTTTATAGCCATCCCCCACACCCTCAACCAAAGACCTGCTCCTTCTTTCGACCGGCTTTGACGTAAAAGTACAAGTAGGTAGAAGAGCCAAGCCCCTGCACAGGGCGAATCACCAGATTCTCTATCCAAGCTCGTTTATCTTTGCCAACGATGGCGGCCTTTTTCACAGACCAGCATTAGCATGCACGAAGTCGCAGTGTGTAATTACAGACTTCCAATCAGCAATCAACCAACCTTCCCTTAACAATCGCGAAAAAGCTGCTTCGGCCCTAGTCATGTGGCTGTGCGGAAATGCCAAGTATGCTCACTACGTGCTTCGCAAAAGAAAGCAAAGCAGTTGATCCAAAGAAGCTTTGCATAATCAATGCCATCCGACATGAACACTAAAGCAGTTTCATGCATTGTCATTGTCAAGAGGTTGTTTGAGTTTGAATGTGAAGTGTGCACCATATAGTCTCGTAAGTCTTTTCATACCATGCTTCAGCGATTCCCTTCTTCAGCCTATTAGCAAAACAAGCATTATCGTGTAAAGCGCATTCGACAACCGCACATTGCTGAGCCATGGTTACTCATGGTTACTCCTTCACTGACTTTTTTACCACCAAACATATCGGAAAAATATGGATGGCAAGCTGAAATCTTTAATCATCACTAATGACACCACAATGCTGATAAAAAACTGGCCCCATGGGTAAACAGGCAAATCGGGCAAAAAGAAGGAAGAAAGCTAGGGAAGAGAGGGAGACAGGGAATTAGAAGTTCCACCAATCGATAAGGAAGTTGTGCGGATGACTGGTTTCCTGCTTCAAGGCGATGGTCTCCGGCACTGCATGGCTCAGCCACTGCGACTCCAGCTTCCGGAACAACCCGCTGTTCAGGTGCAGCGGCTTACCACGCCTCCAAATCAACCATCATGTCTCTGTGAGCAAGTAGAATAGACATTTTATTTTCTAGCATTCTCAAACTGTCTACTTTGAAACAAAATTACTACAAGTACCACTTCGAACCAGTGGTGAGCAAATGGAAAATGGAAGTAATATGAATGTTGGACCGGAAATTTCGCGAAGCTGAGGGACAGGGCCCCGCCCCCTTTCCCTCAGCGGAGCGCATAGGGGTCAAGCATGGCAATCTATATTTTTTATGTCAGTTTCCATTTTCTCCTACATTTATTTTCCATTTGCTCATCACTGCTTCGAACCCATCAAGTGCTGCTTTACCAACATCAGCAGGTTGTATGAACAACTCGAACAAACTACTCGAACAAAATCGTCATAGCTGGTGTCTGTTTGGTGGTGCCGATAGATAGATTGCCTTAGCAGAACCAGTTTAGGGGGGGCTGAAACTAAGGCCGGCCAACCGGAAGCCCATGTCCGTCTCCCCGAAGGCGTCGGTGTAGGGCGCTGGGAGGTGGACGCCGTGCTGGGCTCGCCAGAGCAGCACCAGCTGGCAGTCCACGATACGCAGGAACAGGCCCACGCCGCCGCTGCAGTGGTGCGCGTGGCGGGCACAGCCGCCCGCCGTCCGCTGCTGCCCCCGCGTCCGCCCCGACTCTCCCACTATTGGCCAACCAACCAGGGCTCACACCGCTACCGAAGGTGACTAATGCGAACGCCTAATTCAATCAGCTATATTTCCAGAGCTACTCAATATTTTCGTACAGAAAATATCGAGTAGCTCTGGAGTTATTGTTGATTGAATTAGGTGTATGCATAAATCAGGCTGCATCATGGCACATCGATACCGAAGAGGGTGGTGACTTATGCGAGCACCTAATTCAATCAATCATATTTCCAGAGATATTCAATATTTTTGTAGAAAAAGTATTAAGTAGCTCTGGAATTATATTGATTGAATTAGGTGTACGCCTAAATCACCAGCCCCACAGTAGAGCCTCTTCTTTTCCCAGCCTCACAACTGGAGGCTTTCCAAGACTTTCAGGCCTTTGCTCCAGATTGCTGTTTCCTGAACCAATCTGGAGCAAAGGCCTGAAAGGCTTGGAAAGCGTGAATATAGTGAGGCTGGGAAAACAGGAGAGGAAGCTAGGAAGAGGCGGGGAGCTTACGGAGTCCGGGGAGAGGCGCCTGGCAGCAGTAGTTGTGGCTGCAGACGAGGCGGCCGCAGACGAGGCACTGGGTGGCCGCGCTGCGCCCGTCGCTCGCCGCCTCTGAGCGGCCGGCCAGCGAGGGGCACTGCCAGCGCCCACTTTCCATCACCTACAATATTCCTTTTGAGCACTCACCCAGAGAAGGGCAAGCCAAAAGATTTGTTGAAGAAGATTATCAGGTAACTCTTCATCACCTACAATATAGATTCCGAACAATTGCCTAAGAAGGTCCAGCCAAAAGTTTTGTTCTCGCGAGCTTATCAGGAACTTGATAGCCTATCATTTTAGCTGCTAGTAGAATGGAATTTATTTGACGGGAATTGCTAGAAATAAATAATATTTTATGGTGATAAAAAATTTTGAATTTATTTTAGCCTCACAAGACAGATCACGGACAAATAAAAAAATTAAATAAATTTTTTTTGATGATAGCAAATTTTGAATTTATTTTAGCCTCACAAGACAGATCACGGACAAATAAAAAAATAAAATAAATTTTTTTGATGATAGCAAATTTTGAATTTATTTTAGCCTCACAAGACAGATAAGCCCCTTCAATAACCCACAAAATGAAGCCAAAATGCTCCAAACTAGATTGCTGTAGTCCTTGGGCAGGGCGATGAGCGGACGCCAGGCCACCGGCAGCCGACGCGGTCGATGGCCGGCCGCCAGCCAGCCCTTCATCTCTTCTCCACCGCTCCACCTGCACCCAGCCTCCCCCATCATCCTCCTCCCGCCAATTCGCCTCCCCCCTACATCTGCCAGAGCTCCGGTAGGTAGAGGTAGGCTGCCAGCTCCTCCAGCCCATCCGGCAGGCCCAGATAGCGACAGAGCGGCCCGAATCCGTCGATGCTCGGGTCTGCAGGTGGGATCATAAGGGGCTAGAACCCTATGAAGTATTCTGAGGCCAAGAAAGCACCCTTCAGGGCCTCCGGGGGCGGCACCAGGGTGGCGGAGTGCGCGAACAGCGCCAGCGGAGCCAGCACCTCTGCCAGCGTCCCCTTCACCAGTGTCCCCAGGCCAGCACTTGCCCCTCCCCGACCTTCGCCTATCAGAAGCGGCAGGGCGCCCCGGTAGATCATCCTGAGCCTCTCGCTCTCCTCCTCCCCTCCCTCATCGCCCAGGGCCTGTTGCAAGAAGGCTTGGTAGAGCGCCACCGAAAGCCCCAGCCGCAGAGCCTGCGCCTCCGCCACCCCAAAGACCGGCGCCACCGCATCCGCCCAGCCCCCGCGCAGCTCGGGGGGTTCTGCGGAGCGGATGCTGAGCAGGAGGCCCAGGCTGAGGCTGAGGGCATCCGTCTGGGCCACCAGATGGGGCGCCTCCTTCGCCTTCTCCGGACTGGGGCTGGTGAGGAGGAGGTTGAGCTGGACGGCCAGGGCCTTGCGGAGGTGCAAACGGCCCCTGCCGGCGGCCAGGGCGGGCCCGGCCAGACAGTAGCCGCTGAGGCCGCTCACTGTGGCTGCCTGCAAGGAGCTGGGTGATTTAAAAGTGGGAGAGTAGCAAAAATGACACCTCCTCGGATTTTGATAAAAATTTTCCTGGCTAGGGGAGGCCAAAGTAAGGTTGGCAGCATATTCAGTTTTTTTTTAATTTGGAATAAACATTTTCTGAAAAAATCTAAATTTTCCTGTGTCGGGAAAAGGAGAAAAAAAAATCAAATTTTTTGGGAGGAGGAGGAGGAGAAAATTTTCTGAAAAAATTCTAAATTTTCCTCTGCTGTAGCATAGGGAAAAGTGGAAATAATTCAAATTTTATGGGAGGATTGGGAGGCAGGCACTTGTCTGGAGGAGAGGGCGCCGAAGAGAGGCTTGCCCTCGTAGGCCAGCTGGGCGGCGATTTGGCGGAGTGTAAAGGCACAGGCCTGACTGCCCAGGCCGAAGCTGCGCAGCGGTTCGGTCATGTCCGCGGCCTCCTCGTAGAGGTCGCCCATGGCCCCGCCGCCGCGCTGTAGGAGGCCGGATTGCATCATAGCAGATGGGAGGTAGGCTGAGGGTGATTTCAATGTTTGCAATCCCAGGGGACGGGGCATCCTTGGATCTCCTTCTCCCTCCCCTGGGATTGCAAACATTGAAATCACCCTACTGCTGACCGAGACCTTGTAGATGCTGGTGCAGGTGCTGTCCAGGACATCGGAGAGCTTGCGGAGAGGCCTGGCAAGGAATGCCCAGCTCAATTTCGGGGGCAATCATGGGCCTGGAGAAACCCAGTGGAGCGGGCGGGGCTCAAAACTGTGGCCGTTGCCGCAATGCCTCTCTGCAGCCGCTCCACCATCCCCGCCAGCGGCCCCATCACTCAAACGCCTTCCTCCTGCCTCCTCACATCAGTCACCAGCTTCACAACCTCTGGCGGGCAATTCCTGGCGTAGGATCTCCTCCTCCTCCTCCTCGTCATCCTCGGTGTCCCAGTCGTCGTCCTCCTCCGGCGGCTCCACCTCCTCCGGCGGGGGCGGCGGAGCTCTGGTGAGGCTGCGCAGCCTGCCCAGCACCTGGCGCTGGGAGCTCTGGCGCGCCGCCGAATTGCCGGCGGCAGCCGGGAGACTGGTGAGGAAGCTTTTCCGCTCCTCCACCACCTGTGCCCCAGGCTAGCAAAGTTGAGGTGGGGGTGGGAAAAGAGAAACAAAGGACCTTGTGCTTGAGCAGGCAGAGCCAGAGCCGGAAGTCGGGCTCGTCCAGGCCGGAGTCCAGCTCCATGGGCTCCGAGCTCTCGCCGCCGTCCGCCTGGAGAGGAGGTTTGGCTGAGGTGGGGTTGAGGGGGGCAGGGTGGGGCGGAGGACTTTGGGGCGGGCCAGTTGGCGGGCCAGGTGGGCGATGGGCGGGAGGAGGGGCAGGATGGCGTTGCTGAGGCGCTTGCAGAGCGGGCAGGCGAACTCGCCGCTGGCCGGATCGGCGCCCGCGTGGAGGCGGAGAGAGCGTCGAGCTGCAAAGCTGGGGAGCTTTAGGATTCCTAGTGATTCGCATTTGCCATGGATACAGGTGTTTCTGGAAGGAAGAAGGTGGGGTTGGGCAAAGGTTAGGAGGAGAATAGGGTAAGAAAATATAGGGGGAAGTTGTTAGGGTGGAGGAAGTGATAAAAGGGTAGCAACCATCCGCTCGACTGCACTCCTTTTCCCAGTACTCGCTCCAGCAAACGGCGTGCAGACTATGGCCGCAGCTGGAGACATGGGTGCCCAGGCCCAGGCCACTCTCCGCCACCAGCCGCTTCTTCCAGGCCTCTAATCCAATCCTCCTCCCCTACCTCTGCCAGGCAACTTATCAGCACCTTGACTCGTTCCTCAGGCGCTCCCGGGTCCAGGCTGGGATCAGCAAAGACTGCGCTGGGCTGAATGAAGGCTACGGAGACGAAAGGACCGCGAGCTGGTTCTAATTCAGCCTCCACTGGGCCCCACTCTGAGCAGACCACGCAGTGGGCCTGCAACCTTGGAATGATGGACGAAATCTACTGCCAGACACCCACAGGGGTCTGCCGCAAGTGCATCTGGCACAGGTCTAACTTCCGAAGGGAGTAAGACCAAATCCCTCTTGTTCTCAAAAGGAACAAGAACAGAAGAAGCTTTCCTATAATAGCCCCTCTCATGATATTTCCTGCTTGATGTTTCTTGGCAAGGGTCTGAGGGCTTTTGCCTGGCGGGTTCTGGGCTCGCTGACGGCGCACTTGCCCGGGCCCAGGCAGACGGGAAACCGCTGGCTGTCCAACAGGCGGCTGTCAAGCTGCTATTCCTCATCACCCGCCTGGAAGGCTTCAAAAGGCAGCACCATTCATCCTCCTCGCCTTGCAGTCGGCCGGCCTCCTCGGTGTCCTCCGCCAGCAACTGCTTGTTCTGCTGCAAGAGGGAGGCCAGGTGTGGGTTGGACTAAAGAAAGGAGAAAGTGGAGATGAAGCAGGACCTCGATGAACTTGCGCTGCATCTGAGCCATCCGTTCCATGGCGGTCTTGCGACGCTGCTCGGACTGGCGACGACGTTCCTCCCGCCGTTCCTCTTCGCTGAGGGCAGCTGCCGCGGAGGCTCTGGCTGGCTTCTGGGAGCCTTCCAGGGCCTGCCGATCGAGATTGGCATTTTTTTCAGATCGAGAAAAATAATTTTAGGCCAACTAGAGACTTGAAATCTAAAGACTACTTGTAAACGGGTTGAAAGTGCGTTTTGTTTGAATAAAGGGTAATAAGGTGTGTTCAAGCTGAATGATAGCTGGTTAATGACCCATGAACATGAGACACCCTCTGCCCTACATACTTGCACTAAGAGTTGGCTGTTCGAAGTTCCATTTGCAACTGGGTTCAATTCGACTGGCAAAGTTTGCTTACCAACCTGTCGCAGGCCGTTGAGAATAGGAGCAAGGCTTTCGTAGCTGCGGCAGTCGGCCAGCCTCCGCACCAGCTCCACCAGGCTCCCCTCCTTCCGCTTCTCTGCAACTCCCGCAGGCCTTCTCTGCAACTCAGCAGAAGGGGAGGCGGCGGCTATACCTCGAAGCATCTGCTGGAAGCCCTGAATGCTGCCCCTTCGCTGTTCCAGCAGGCCCAGAGCCAGCAGCCACAGGGCTCGATGCAGCTGGCCTTCGGAGGAGCTCCTGCTGGACTCTAGACAGCCTCAAATCAGTTTTCAAGTTTTTCAGCAGTTTTCGCCTTTTTATACTTGGATTGCGTATCTGCAGGTTTTTGAATGTGTGCGAGATCAAACTGCATTCAACCATGTAAGAAGAGCCAGGTTCCTTAAAGTTTTATTAATACGTATCTTTCTCGATGATTCAACTGGGACTTAAAAGGGTCGCTAAATGTCCGTTTGGCCCTTTCTAGTGGGAGGATGGGGAACTAGTGGTGGGCCAGTTTAGCTGGCGTTAAACTTGGAGGCTGGAATGTAGACAGCCTCAAAACAGTTTTCATTTTTTCTGCAGTTGTTGCCTTCTTCACATGGATTGCGTATCTGCAGGTTTTGAATGAGTGCGGGAGCAAACTGCACTCAACTGGAACTTAAAAGTGTCGCTAAATGTCCGTTTGGCCCTTTCTAGTGGGAGGATGGGGAACTAGCAGTTGTGGCTCAGTTGAACTGGCGTTTTAAAACCTTGGAGGACGAGCCGAATGAGCTGTAGAAGAAGTGGGGAGGTGAGCAGGGCTAGCAGCGGTTGGAAGGCGGTCGTGAATGGCGGCAGAGACTCCGGCGGGCCCCAGTTGACCTCCTCCCCCTATGCCAGCTCTGCTTTGAACCAGGGGGGCGGGTGAGGGAAGGGGGGCAGGCAAAGACCTTGCTCTGCTTCAGCAGGTAGTTGGCGGCCTCCGAGCGCTCGGAGCGGGCGTAGTGGTAGGAGAAGGGGTTGTACTCCCTGCGCAGCGCTACCTTCAGCTCGAATCGTCCTGCCGCCGCCTCTGTGGACTGCTTGAAGTCCCCTACAACAACCTCTTCTTTCCTTGTTTTCCTTCTTTTTCTATTTTTCTTCCGTAAACAACGGGAAAAAACAGAACATCATGAAGGCTGAAGGGTATGATGCAAAAGTCTTGATGCAAACATTTATGATTTTTGAAAAAAATTGCAAAATATTTTTGCATCCAGCCGCCAGATTTTACTTGGCCAGGGAGTTAGGATGAGAAGAAAAAGAGACCGATGGAGCGTATGATGTCCTCGAGGCGGAGGCGGTCGTACTTGGGACTGTCCGGTCGCAGCCGTTCCAGCTTGGAGAAGGCCCTCGGTCCCTTGCAGAGCGCATTCACCAGCTCCCTCCGTACCTCCGCCTCCGCATCCACTCCTTCGCCCACTCCCACCTGGCCAACCCTCTCCTTCTTCCCTTCCCAGCCCTGCTGCTGAGAGGGGTATACGTCAAAATGATTACTGATCCCAGTCATCCCATCCCTTTTCATTATTTTGATCCCATCTTTCCACAAAATGGGATCAAAATAATAAAATGGGATGGAATGACTGGGAGCAGAAATCATTTTGTCGTATACGCTGCTGCTGATTTTTGATCCCAGTCACCCCATCCCATTTCATTATTTTGATCCCATCTTTCCACAAAATGGGATCAAAATAATAAAATGGGATGGGATGACTGGGATCAGAAATCATTTTGTCGTTTACGCTGCTGAGCGAAGAACAGACCTGCCAGCGCTCTGTGAGGAGCAGGATGAGCAGATGAAGGAAGCTTTCCAGGAGGGAGCGTGTTTCCGGGGGCTCCGGGGCCTCCTCTGCCCAGGCCATTAGGCCGAATTTGTCCAGTAGACGCAGCAGCAGCTCCTCTGGGCCCATCTGAGCTGCGCAGATCTTCAAATAGGCTTGGGTTTAGGAGGAATTGGGGGGATCTATGGGAGGGTTGAAAAGGGAGCCTGTAGGAGGAGGAGGTCCTTGTCGAGCATGTGATAGCGGCAGGCGCTCTGGTAGTTGAAGAGCTGGTTGAGGATGGCGTAGCCGTTGCGCTTCCACATATCCGCATTGGCCTGCCAACCCCCACTCCTCTATGCTCCCTTCTTGCTCCTCCCTCAGCTCTTTTCTCCTTCTCAACCCCTCCAACTCGGTCCCAGGATTTTCCAAAATTAGCACTTTTTTGTTTTAGTTAAATTTAGTATAGTGACGCTGAGTGCCCACCAAAAAAGTGCTAATTTTGGAAAATCCCCGGAACCTGTTGGGGGGTATCTGGCCCCTTCTCAATTTCCTCATTCCTTCATCTTATCTCCCTCCTCATTTCTCCCAATAGCCAACCTGAGCAGCCAGGACGAAGACGCGAAGCGGCCTCTCCATCAGCGCCGCCGCACTGGGCGCCGGCAGGCTGCTGAGGTGCTCAGAGCTGAGACCGCCCTGCATAGACCTTTTGCTCCAGCCTTCATCTCCCCCTCAAACTGTCCTGGCTGCCCACCTCCAACTGAAGCAGCAGGTCCGGCAGGAGGCGGCTGAGCGGGAGGTGGATGGACACCGGCTGAGCGGCCACATCAAAGGCCACCGCCGCCGTTGCATGCCCGGCCAGGCTGACTGTTCGCGTGGGCATCTCTGCAGCCTCCTTCTTGCCATTAAACCCTAGGCTTCTTTCAGCCAAGTTTCTCACCCCTTAGACGAGGCTGGAGTCGTAGGAGCGTCTCCTTGAGACAGGGCAGCAGGAGACTCTGCGAAGAGCTGGCCCAGACTGGAAGAAAGGAGGTTGAGGAGGGTATACAGAGAGAAAGAAAAACTTTTGGGATCCCCAGGGGGTCCATCTTTTGGGACCCCCAGGGGGGGCCTACTAGGGAGAAAGCCTACGAAGGAGGCAGGAGAGGAGGCCTTGCAGCCTCAGTTGTAGGTTGAAAGCGGACTCCCACTCCGGCTCATACTCCACATGGGCCCCGGTGTGCCTGGCCACAGCGTCCATGCCCTCCACATTGTCCAGCAGGGCCATCAGCGTTGCCCAGCCGTTCAGAAACCCGCGCAGCAGCCGACCATCGGCCCAATCGGGGCTGCCGGGGGGCGGGGCCGGGGCAGAGACGAGGTACCTGGGGGGTGGTGGAGGGTGGTTGAGGTTGGAGGTGAGGGAGGAGGGAGACTTGGCATCGTGGGCGAAGAGGACGGCCCGCTTGTGGTCGAAGGTGAAGGAGTCGCTGCCGAAGGCGAAGAGGTTATCCCGGCTGATCAGGCCCTTGAAATGGACGATGGCGAAGCGGAAGATGGCTGCCAGAGCGTCCTCCTCCCCGATCAGCTTCCTCCAGCCCTCTTCTTCACTCATTTAAGAGCTCCAGCTCTTGCTGGGACCATAATTGATTGCAAGGATTAATTTATGGGTCAGGATGGAGGCTATGAAAAGGAGGTTGGCAGGAAAGGTGTAGGGAACCGGGCGATGGTGGGCACGGTGAGTATCTGAACGGCCATGGCGGTGGCGCTGTGGGAGTGCTCGTGGTCATCGCGCACAAACTCTCGCATCATCGCCGCGTAGTGCTGCAATCCTTCTTTTCATCTCCTCCCTCCATCCATCGCCTCACCCGAATGAAGAGTCGAGCGAAGGCCATCTTCTGCTCCATGTCCATCAGCACCGTGGCCATCAGCAGGTTGTGCCAGGCTTGGCGGGCAGCTGGCAAACCCACAGCCTAGCTCAGACTGCCCGGAGGGGAAGAAAATCTCCATCCAAAACATTTGCGACTGAAAATTTTAAAAACAGATGGAGATTTCCTTCCCAACCTGATGCTTCTAAAATGATACAGCCAGAAAACGCACGGCCATAACAATCTATTTAAGAGTATCGGGAGGGGAAGGAAGTCTTTACCCGATAGTTTTGTTTTGCGGCTAAATTTTTCGAACCGGATAAAGTCTTCCTTCCCCACCCGATATTTCCAAAATGACCCAGCGAACCTTTCCAAAGACGAGCGTCGTTAAGAAGCAGAGCCTCGGCGTAGGTGTCCCCACTCAGCTCGTGCTTCTCCTCCAGCAGCAGACTGCCCAATATCCAACCGGCCGCGGCTGCAAAGACCTTTTCGTGGGCAGCAGTTTGGGAAGGCTGAGAAAGAGAATGACGAAAGGCCTTGGCCTGCTCGGTGAGCCAGTCCAGCAGTTTGATGGCGTGCCTCTGGTGCGCCACCAGGAAGGAGGACATCACCTCCACCCGTAGCGAGTCCTCCTACCAGCCGTCCAGTTCAGTTCCAGGGAGGGGGTGAAATGATACTTTGCAAGGGGAAAGGAACCTTGTCCGGCCGCAGAGAGTTCTGCTTGGAGTGGCTGGTGATCTCCTGGCGTACTTTGTAGCAGCGATCGCGTTTGGCCTGACAGATGCAGGAGCGCCCGTCCTGGCAATCCCACTATTTTTTTTAAATTTATTAATTAATTAATTTATTTATTTTTTATTTTTTTTTAAATTTTATTTTGCGCTCGGACTGACAGATGCAGGAGCGCCCGTCCTGGCAATCCCACTAATTTTTAAATTTTCTTTTTACAGTCGCCATGGATCTTTTAAGATTAGTGACAGAGGTTGTACAGACAGAAATTTTAGAAATTCCCAACCCTCCCTCTGGAAAGCAGCCTCAACCTTGTCAATGATGGTGGCCAGTAGCTGGGCGCCCTGGGTGGTGCACTGGATGCTGCGCTTCAGTACCTCTATGACCAGGTCGTAGGTGTGGTGCTCGTCGTTGTACAGCACCTCCAAGTCCAGCAATCCCTCATCCTTCCCAAGAACCCTCCCAGTGAACCGTCTGACAGGGCATGCTGGGATGCTGTTCAGCTGGTGGCGGCATCCTTAGCGGCAAATCCTCCAGCCCCTCCCAGAGCAGCAGGTCCAGGCTGTAGTGGAGCAGGATGCGAAGGCAGGATCTAAAAGGAGCTGTAAACTGGAGAGACCCAGTAGTTACCTTGGGGTGGGTGATTTAGTCGCGAATGATTTCAAACAGTTATAACTCAAGATCTACTCAATATTGTGATCAAAATATTGAGTAGATCTTGAGTTGTAACTGTTTGAAATCATTCGCGACTAAATCACCCCCCAGGGTAGCTAGTGAAAGGGACCGAAGTCGTTGACGTAGAGATGGGGGCAGGAGGGAGGCAGGGTCGGTGGCCTCGTCGGCTTCATCGATGGAGGGCGCGTGGAGGCCGCAGCTGGGCTCCGAGCTCCAGGCCTCCGGATCTCCGCAGTCGCAGTAGCCGCTGCCTCCGCTCGCGTGCATCTGAAAGACACACAGAGTAGTAGATAGACATGCAATCCGAGTGCCCCTACCAAAGGTAGGGGGGCACAGGAAACCGTATCTTAAAGTTGGCACTCACTCGGTGATGTTTATCCACAAACTGCAAACCGTATATGGCAGTGAACAGTGAGGTACGGTTTGCAGTTTGTGGATAAACATCACCGAGTGAGTGCCAACTTTAAGATACGGTTTCCTGTACCCCCCTACATTTTGTAGGGGGACTCCCTACCTTATCTACTACCTACCTTCAATCCGTGATCCATTTTTCGTGCAGTTCGTGCTCCATGTCAATAACATCAAAACCAATCCCAATGTTGAAATTAATCGCACTAAAGTCAAAACCGATCGACATCAAAACAGCAGCAGAAATATTTTTTCATCAAATTGATTGATTGATGAATCTAATGCAGTTGATTTTGTCGAATACGGCTATGTAGTCGTGATGGTCACTGCTCGTGAAAAGGCTGCTGTCCAGCAAAAGTTGATTTTTTCCATTCCTAGATTGAAATTTTATACTAAAGACCTATAATTGAACTGACGGAAAAAATCGAAAGAACCAGCATTGCCGTATGGAAGCAGAAACCACACTGGTGGGCAAAAGTTGATTTTCTCCATTCCTAGATTGAAAAATTTATCCTAATGCCCTATAGTCGAACTGCCGGAAAAAAGCGAAAGAACCAGCATTGGTGCTGGTCCCACGGGTCCGGGTCAGGCCTTGGGGATGTCCAGTGTGATGCGCAATGGTGTTCAACTTTTTTAAAAAGTTTCAGGCTTTTCTGGTGTTTTGTTGAATCTAGCGGAAAGAGAAGGACATAACAGCCATGCCTACCTCAATCCGTCTATGAAGAATCTTGCATTTTCAACCCCACCGCTGTTTCCTATTTCTTATCGCACTGTAAACACC
>JASANA010006746.1:0-10009 GCA_030248095.1 Ptycholaimellus sp. GST1_10
TGTGTGCGTGCTGCTTTTGGTTCAGTTACGTATTGCTTGCTGGAAGGTGGGGGGAGTTCAAGCTGCCTCGGGGAGACCGGAAGGTGTGCAACGCTTGGGGCTGGCGGGAAGGCTTGGGCACCATCAACCGGGTTGATCGGGCTCTGCGACTGGGGCAGGACGTGACCCTGGAGTCCCGCATGTCTCAGGAGCGGACCAGCACTCGGCGGTGGCTGGTGAAGCAGTACAAAATCCAGGGCGTCCCTCCGGCCGCGGTGGAAGAGCGCCTGCCAGAGGAGCTGCGGCTGGGGCAGTCGCATCTGTTCGTGGAGCCCGCCATCCCATCTTCGGACAACAGGCTTGCAGCTGCACTGATGGGTCCTGGGCCTTCTCGTCACTCTCTCGTCACTGCCGGTTGGCATAGGTAGCGTCGGGTGGGGCTCTGGGCATCCCGCCAGCTGCCGGCGGGTCCTTTGCTGCGCCAGGACGAGGTGGAGGATGTGGAGGAGGAGGATGATGGCGACCACTCAGGGGAGGAGGAGAGCGAGTCCGAGGCCAGGGGAGAGGAGCAGACGAAGGCGCTGAACTGGATGGAGGAGGACGTCTTCGGCGGTGGGGTGGTGAACTCCGAGGAGTCCAGACTGGCCATCGTCGCCGGTGCTGCCTCCGTCTCCATGCCCGCCCCTGCTTCACAGCCGGGTCCTCTCACTGCCAGCTCCCTTACACCGCTTCCTATCCTGACTCCAGGTTCTTCCCCTCCCTCCTGCCTCTCCCTTCTCACTGCTGACCTGGGCAAGTTGTAGGCATGCTGGGGCATCATCTGGGGTGTGGGTCAGTGGCGACTGGTCAACAGTCCCACTTGCGGTCGGGGTATGTGAACCCACCTCCCTTCTCCGCCTACTACTTCGCGCCACCCTCCAGCGCCTCTAACGCTCCTTCCCCTGCCAAATCAGGTGTTCTCTGTCTGCTCCCTCCTTTACCTTCCACCC
The DNA here is from genome assembly GCA_030248095.1 of Ptycholaimellus sp. GST1_10. Lineage (NCBI taxonomy): Eukaryota > Metazoa > Nematoda > Chromadorea > Chromadorida > Chromadoridae > Ptycholaimellus > Ptycholaimellus sp. GST1_10. Next base: position 969 of record JASANA010006746.1, read on the forward strand.
TCAGCTCTCGACTGGCTTTTTAGGAGGGGATGTGGCGTTGGCTCATGCAGTGGCCTCTCAGCCGCCTGCTCCCATCTACTACAACCAGCCGCCCCCAGGCTATGGCTACCCTCCAGCTTTTGCTCCGCCGTCCTCTGCCTATCCCTCCCAGCCAATGGACTATCCTCAGCAGGCGCCTAACCCCAACCATCCCCATTTCTTCTATTTTCAGCATTGATCTTGCATCGCGTCAGCTGTGGGTGATTTGAGGCCTTGCCCCTTCTTTTTGTGCGTACTTTTTGCCTCCTTCCTCAATGACGTTGGCCTCTTTTCTTCTCCTTATCCTACACCAGAACCGCAAGTCACCGCAGCAGTGCAAGTGGAAACATGGAGAAGGGGTGGTTCTGTCTCATGCTCTGCAGTCTGAGTGGGCTGACGCTAAACTGGAGTCCCACTCCGCTTCCTTTGGAATTGTCCATGACCCTAGGGGCGTGGCTGGTAAGCGCTAGTTGATGTAAGCAAAGGCAGCGTAATTTGCGCAGAGTTTCGTCTGTGGCTGTGATTGTTCCCTGGCAGGCCTCCAAGGGGAGGCCCCCTGTCCACTGCGACCAGCTTCGCTTGGCTCCAGTCCTGCCCCTTGCTTCAAGTCTTCTTGCCTCCAGTTCTTTTCTTCCCTTAGGAATGAGGGAGAGGGGGATTGTGGATAGCAGTGTAGGTCAAAACGGAGGGTGAAGTGTTGGAGCGTTTCCATGGATTGCTGGTGGACGCGGCAAGGTTCAGGGAGGAGGCAGGCAACTCCTGCCTCACCCCCTCGTTTCCCTTCGCCGTCCGCCCTCCGCGCTAATACCTCCACCCCGCTGACCTCTTCCTACACTCATATCCCTCCTCACATGCCCTCCTCACTCCGCCTTCTTCTCCAACTCTCTTCTCGGGGCCTGGCTGTTTTGTTTTTGATTTTTGTGCACTGCAGGGTGCGTGAATTGCAATGTGGCAGTAAACGTATGCTGTCCGCAATTGAGGAATTAGGAAAGAGAGGAGGCCTTGAAGGCTGGCATGTACCTCATTTGTGTCTGGAGTCCGTATTTTCTTTGAAGTCATAGAGAAGAGGAGCGAAAGGAGGGATGGAGAACTGGCTCGCGGGTCAAGTGCGTCACGACCTTCAGCAAGTGCGAGAGTGAGTAGCGGAGCTGGATGATCAGGGCTCCAGCTGGACCAACGGCTCCAGGAGTACCTGGCAGAGATGGTTCTTCCTTCATTCTCTCCTCTTCTGTTCCCTTTCTCCCTTTCTCACCTATCCCTTTCTCCTGCCAAATGCCTTTCTCCTGCCAAATTCTCAAAGTGCCACAGCGTCCTTCAATCATGGGCAGTTGCACAGCACAGCTCGCATGGCCTGATCTGTATTAACACTCAACATGCACCAGACAGCTGTTCTCACGTAGTGCGATTTCAGTATACTTCTCCACCCATGCTTGTTTCAGTGCAGTGTGGATAGGCCCATCTGAATAGTGCCACAGCGCCCTTCAATCATGGGCAGTTGCACAGCACAGCTCCCATGGCCTGATCTGTAGCAACAACAAGCATGCACCAGAAGGCTGTTCTCACGTAGCGCGATTTCAGTATACTGCTCCACCCATGCTTGTCCCAGAGCAGTGTGGATGGGCCCATCTGAATAGTGCCACAGCGCCCTTCAATCATGGGCAGTTGCACACATACATAGGACCATGCAAACCGTCTAACAGGAAATTTTGTAGTATATTATTGTACATGAAATGACTTTGAAAAAATAGATGTTATTTTATATAGATGGTTGAAATATAGACGGGAGACGGTTAGCCATAATCATAATTAAGACAAAATATAGGTTTTTAGGAAGTCCAAGACAGTTCAGATCGCTGAGTTTTGAGCGCTCTGTCACAGTTTTTTCATTGATTCTTATGCGTGACAGTTGGAGAAGGTGTGGGAAGGTGATTCTGAGACTAACCTTGACTCTGAGGATGCCTTTTGTGATAGTTATGAGCCCTTCTGAATGCCTGTTTCTGGCTGCCTCAGTGTGAGAAAAAGATGCATTGGTACGAACAGTTTCTTGCTGTCTTCGCAGGGGTACTGGTGACTTGGAAACTAGTGAACTTCCCAATTGAGCTGAAACTAAACTTCAAAAAAGGTTGGCGATGTCATCGGTGGCGCGCATATTAGAAACTAGATTGCATAACTGCGCAGTTTTATTGCTGTAAGAGGCCTGTGAGGTGGGCTTAGCATAGACTAGTGACTGTGAAGGCTTCTTGTGTGTGTAAATATGGGGCGAAAGAGGACGCATAAGGCATGGTCATTCATTCTTTCTGGTTGGGCCGGCACTAAGAGCATTGACGGCTCCCGCACCATGATCTACTGCTCATTTCCCCTAGCGCCTATCGAGCCAGGCCAGGAGCTGGAGACCATGAAGAGGTACGAATGGGACAACAAGGACTACGTGCGTGAGCTGGTGAACCACATCCTACGCGACCACAAGGAGCACTTCCCCGAGATCGCCAATAACGCCGCTGATGCACTCAGTGAAGCTTCCTCGCCTGTTTTTTTCAACTCATGATAGGGTGAGAAATTGCAGCTAAGGAGAGCAAGGAAGACCCATCCAATGCCAGCATCTACGACTACATGGTCCAGCAGAAAGTGGTCAAGGACGCCTACTCGCCTGGCCACTACCCCATAAAGAATCCGCGCCACATCATGCTCAACAAGTTCCTCTTATGCTGGCTGGGGACTGGGACTACGCTGGTACCAATCTCACATTTTCATTTGTGGAGCAATCAGGGCAAAGAGCTGCTATTTTCAGGCATTGGTCACTGCTTCCAGTCCTCAATTTGTGCAGTTCATGGGCCTTGCGGATCCAAAGTTCCGAGTCCCCTGCCCCAGGGTCGTCCGTTGTGGAGTCATCCAGGAGGGGAAGGAGGCCTTCGAGGTGATCAAGTCCAAGGTCCTCATCAAGGCCCAGCCCAACGAGCAGCAGCAAGACACTGACTCCGACGCCGACATCCCACCGCCCTCCCCTCCGTACCAGCCCTACCAGGCCCCCGTCCCAGCCCAGGACGCCCAGCTCAACCAGGCCCCAGCCCCCGCTCAAGAGGACGCCCAGATGAACCAGGACAACGTCCAGCCCCTCAAGGCCCCTGCTCAGGCTCAGGATGCCCCCGCCGTCGAGGAGAAGGGCCTGGCCTCAGCTCAGGACAGCAAGGAGGACAACTGCGGCGGAGGCTGTGGCAGGGGATGCGGCGCCGCCTGGAAGATCAAGGAGAACAAGATGAAGATGGAGGAGATCAAGGTGATCAAGACGGAGCCGATCGACCAGGACTACGAGCAAGCCAAGCCCAAGCCCCACCCGGAGGACCCCGCGCCCGTCATCCAGCCCTCCACCCCCGTCACTGACAAGCCCACCAAGCGGTTCCTTCTTTCCCCTTCCTCCTCCCTTTTCCCATTTCCAATCACAACTTTGCATAGGTTCATGGGCGTGTAAGACGATCGCGGCGAAGTGCCCCTGCAAGGTCAGCATCTCCATGCACCTCCGCGACCACGCTGGAGATGGCTCCGGGGACAAGGACTCCACCAGCACCAACGAGGAGGACTCCCAGTCCGAGATCGGCCGCCTCCCACCCTCCCCGGACTCCACGTCCAACAGCGTCTTCAAAGTCCCCCCACCCCCCCTCCCCCAGTACTAGCCCCCTGCTATGCCCGTCCCCCACCCTGTCCCGTCACCATTGAGCCCCCTCGCCCTCTCAAATACTCTCCTACTACATTCCCTTTCGCTCTACCCTTTCAGCCAGTCTTCTTTTGAAGCCATTCTACGTTTTGAGTGCCTATTGGCCGTGCCAAGCCCCTCTTCTACTGCATTCCACCTCTTTCTAGCGTATACGCGACCTTGTTTAGCTTTATGCTACTTTCTCAGGTGCTACTTTGCCTCAACGCCTTCAAATTCATCGTTTTTGTCAATGTTGTTGCTTTTTGGGGTCTCAGTCAAGAAGAAGGAGTCACTTTTGGTCCATTAGAAGCAAAAAAACAATGTATAGAAGCAAATAAGGCCTTCACACAACAGCTTTTGTTCAACAATGAAAAAAAAAATATATTTTTGCCGTATTTTTGTTGAATTTTGCATGTTGAAAATTTGCGATTTTGAATTTTATATTATTTTGTCGTAGTGGCCTTAAAAAATAAAAGTCCTATGTATGGTTGCACAGCACAGCTCCCATGGCCTGATCTGTAGCAACAACAAACATGCACCAGAAAGCTGTTCTCACGTAGCGCGATTTCAGTATACTGCTCCACCCATGCTTGTCCCAGTGCAGTGTGGATGGGCCCATCTGAATAGTGCCACAGCGCCCTTCAATCATGGGCAGTTGCACAGCACAGCTCCAATGGCCTAATCTGTAGCAACAACAAACATGCACCAGAAAGCTGTTCTCACGTAGCGCGATTTCAGTATACTGCTCCACCCATGCTTGTCCCAGTGTAGTGTGGATGGCCCATCTGAATAGTGCCACAGCGTCCTTCAATCATGGGCAGTTGCACAGCACAGCTCCCATGGCCTGATCTGTAACAACACTCAACATGCACCAGAAAGCTTTTCTCACGTAGCGCGATTTCAGTATACTGCTCCACCCATGCTTGTTTCAGTGCAGTGTGGATGGGCCCATCTGAATAGTGCCACAGCGCCCTTCAATCATGGGCAGTTGCACAGCACAGCTCCCATGGCCTGATCTGTAGCAACACTCAACATGCACCAGACAGCTGTTCTCAACTACTGCGATTTCAGTATACTTCTCCACCCATGCTTGTTTTAGTGCAGTGTGGATAGGCCCATCTGAATAGTGCCACAGCGTCCTTCAATCATGGGCAGTTGCACAGCACAGCTCCCATGGCCTGATCTGTAACAACACTCAACATGCACCAGAAAGCTGTTCTCACGTAGCGCGATTTCAGTATACTGCTCCACCCATGCTTGTCCCAGTGCAGTGTGGATGGCCCATCTGAATAGTGCCACAGCGTCCTTCAATCATGGGCAGTTGCACAGCACAGCTTCCATGGCCTGATCTGTAGCAACAACAAACATGCACCAGAAAGCTGTTCTCACGTAGCGCGATTTCAGTATACTGCTCCACCCAGGCTTGTCCCAGAGCAGTGTGGATGGGTCCGTGTGAATAGTGCCACAGCGCCCTTGAATCATGGGCAGTTGCACAGCACAGCTCCCATGGCCTGATCTGTAACAACACTCAACATGCACCAGAAAGCTGTTCTCACATAGCGCGATTTCAGTGTACTGCTCCACCCATGCCTGTCCCAGTGCAGTGAGGAGGGGCCCATCTGAACAGTGCCACAGCACCCTTCAATCATGGGCAGTTGCACAGTACAGCTCCCATGGCTTAATCTGTAGCAACAACAAACACTCACCAGAAAGTTGTTCTCACATAGCGCGATTTCAGTATACTGCACCACCCATGCTTGTCCCAGAGCAGTGTGGATGGGCCCATCTGAATAGTGCCACAGCGCCCTTCAATCATGGGCAGTTGCACAGCACAGCTCCCATGGCCTGATCTGTAGCAACAACAAACATGCATCAGAAAGCTGTTTTCACGTAGCGCGATTTCAGTGTACTGCTCCACCCATGTTTGTCCCAGTGCAGTGTGGGCGGGCCCGAGTGAATAGTGCCACAGCGCCCTTCAATCATGGGCAGTTGAATCAAAAAACCAAAGTCGTCTGTGCAATTCTTTTTACATTTCCAAAATTTCTTTCCTTCCCTAAAACTTTATTACCTTTCAGGAAAAAAGTTTGATCAAATCAGTTGAGAAATCTTCATATTTCATTATACCCCATTTTTCAACCTTTCTACCCAAATGGTAATGTTTCAAATGCTCCGGGACCGGTTCCACCCCTCCAGATCTTCCTAAAATTTGATTAACTTGCAGGAAAAACCTTGTGGCAGTAGAATAAACGCATTGGCATCATTCTAGCAAAAATGGCAGAAAACCAGCCATTAGAAAATTTCCAAGAAATGTTTGTAAATCGGAAGAAACGTGAATATTTTTTATAAATTCGCACAATGTATTTTGTAAGGGCTGACCTTTTCTACGCTTATTATGATGAATTTGCAAATAAGAGGACACATTACAAAAGGAACATATGAGGAAAAAAAGTTTAGTAACCTCTATAGACCACGGAGCGGTCCTTTAGGTCGCTCTGCGGTCAACAATAATACCTTGAAAAATATAAGCACCATTTTGGAGGAACCTAAATTAAAAAAATCTAGACTTAAGTTTTTAACTCCAAAATGTGTATTTAACCGACTGTACAACTATAGATTTAAAGGTAGGGGTTTGTAAAATAGTTGACGATGCTCCTAGTTATATTTCAGTAAAACAACTTTGTACACTTTCTAGGTGGTCTGATTCAGCAGGGCTAGTTGGAGACCAGACATGATATGAGTTCTCAAGATGGTGATATGCGGTGAATCCTTGTGTGAGTAGCTACGGGCTGGCTGTATGGTGACATGTTCCATCATATGCCGTGCAAATCATGATTTGTTTATGATTGGGGTGATGTGTGCAGAGTACTTCATGCATTTAGTATGAAGAACACCTAGATCACGTACTTCGTCTAATGGCGTCAGTGGGACTGGGCAGCCAGCCATAGCGTAGGCTGGTCAGTGGTCTTGACCAAGTTGGTAGCAGCTGCATTTGGCTGCATTGCTAGTTGCAGTTGCCAGCTCTGAACTCATTCCGCGAGAATGGCAATTACTTCATTGAGGACATCTGCCGAGCTGGAAGCCAGTTGCACATCATCTGCATATGTACAGTGCCCTAGCACTGTGATTGTGGCTGAGTGGTGAATGAGTGGGAGCATGAAGATATTGAACACGGCAGGTGTTGATGCCAAACCCTGGCCAATTGAGCTTGTGACAGGGGTATGATCGGGGACTGCCTCGCCCACCTTCACTTGAAACTGCCTTCCGCTACACGAAACAGTTTTGGGTAGCCGATTAAATAAAATTCGCATGATATGTCCACATTTATGGTGTCAACGGGTGTTTTTCGGTCAAAGCTGGATGTAGACAAAGGCTTGGAATGAGGGTTTCCGTAGCCTGAAGCCATGCATTGAGGGCAGGAGTATTTGGTTTGATTCCAGTTGGCTGGTAAATTGCCTAGCCTCTAATCAGTCAAATATTTTGATCTATCACCGAATTAGTGATATTGGCATGTACGAGTAAGACAGGCTAGCCGCACTGTTGCCTTGAATACTGGATGAATGAGAAGGCGAAGTATGGAATCTACATAGTCAGCACTGGGCTCAATGGCAAGGAGCCTAGAATGGCAAGCGGCTGGGACTCAGCACAGGGCCATTTGGACCTCGACCAGCACAGAGAGGTGGAAATGGTCCCTTACAGTTTGAAACATCAATTGTTTGGCAGGATTGTGGTAAATGGGGTATGCTGGGAAATTGCAACTTCTCAACGGATTTGGAAAACCTTTTCCTGAAAGGTATCATAATTTATGGAAGATCCAGAGGGGCCAAACCGGTCCCGTAGCTGTTGAAACATTGTTTTGGGTAAAATGGTGAAAAATGGTGCATGGAAAATGGAAAAATGGATCTTAAATGAGACAAATAATTGTTATTAATGCAACAAATGAATATATAATGCAAAAACATTGCAAGCGTTGATATTGAAAGCATTAATACATGGTACAAGGTTGCTTGGGATGTTGAGGCATGTTAAGCTCCTCGGGCACCTATTGTGCTATGCACCTTATACTTGTTTGAGGCAGTGTCCATTATGAAAGGATTTGTGAGGTTTACGAAAGAAATTTGATGGTTTCTCTTTATGCATTTCGATTTATTTCATTTGCAGTATGGATGGGGAATGTAAATGAAAGGATGGAGGCAAAGGAGGAGGAAGTAAGGAATAAATAGAAAGGAAAAAGGAAAATGGTTTATTTATTTCATTTGCATATGCTAGAAATCTCAACATCTGGAGCCTGCTTTCAAATGCTCCGGAATGATGTTTGTGCTGACAACTTGAGTTATAGAACGTTCTGGATTATTGGATTCATTTAAGCAGAACATGGAAGGAGAAGAGAAATGCGAAAAATGCTTAATCAATAATACCCATTTCCTCTCAGACATGATTTCTCAATGATTAAGCTGTTTCATCCATCAGCACAGCACGGTTGAACCGTATTGCTGCATTTGAAATAAATCAATTTATCCCTACAACGTCTGATAAAACAATGTCTCTACGTGAAATGGAATCACATATATATATCACTTTAAATGCTTGAAGATCTCATCCATTTGCGAAATTACAGCAAATTCAGAGGTGAGGCCAGAAACAGAGGTCAGAAACAAATGAAGGTGCCTGGGTTCTGGTTGTACGCGAACGTCCACGCCAGCCACCAGGGGATGCCGCAGAGTCGCCCTGACAAGAAAGCCATCCACGATGCGGCTGTCGACAACTGGGCCATTCTCAAGAAGAACCGCAACGACCTGGCCATGGCACCTTCTTTTACGCTAAACTTTGATACAGTTATCTAATTGATGTACAAATTGGCAGAAGTGGTCGGACTACGGGAAGCGATTGGCGGACTGGACAGAGGCTGGCGAGGAGGAGGACGCCCTCTACGTAGAACCCCAGAAGGCCATCGCGGAACTGGGTGTCAACTAGATTGATGCATGTCATTGTCTACCTTGTACATACAGCATATCTTTCTACATAATTAACTATATATGCTCAGTGTGCTACTACTGCAAACTGGTCAGTGATCTTGGTTCACCCAAAAATAATCTCAACCTCAATGTCAACTGCACAGCTAATGGCACCTGGACACTTTTACATATACCTATTGATTCAATTGAGATCACTGGAGAAGGATGGTATCCTAGGCCTCGTCAAGACATTCAGACCATCCATATGCCTTACTCTTCAGCCGTCGTTGCCTGCCCATGGGCAGGGAAGCAGAAATCGATCCTCAGCCAGCTAATGATGACTACCAGATTAAGGTGAGCAATACGTAACGAAAGCGACGCTA
>JASANA010006748.1:0-23306 GCA_030248095.1 Ptycholaimellus sp. GST1_10
CTTAAAATGCTCCGCTATACATATCTAGAAATTTAAACTCAAGGAATTTTTTTCTAAACAACTAAATACCTACTTTTTTACTGAGTCTAAACCGAGTTAGTCCATATCGAGTTCGTCATGCTACTAGTTAGTCTATACCGCAATATAGGGCGTAGCCAACACAAAAACTAAAAGGCTCGTCCTTTCACTGTGGCAGTACCTACTAGTTAGTCCTTACCGAGTTGAGCACTTTAAAACATCAATTAACTCGGTATAGACTAACTATTAGGTACTGCCACAGTCAAAGGACGAGCCTTTTAATTTTTGTGTTGGCTACGCCCTATATAGCGGTATAGACTAACTAGTAGCATGACGAACACGGTATGGACTAACTCGGTAACTAACCCGCTTGGGGGGGGGGGAAGAACTCTTGGGGGGGGGGAAACTCTGGGGGGGGAAGAACCTTTGAGGGGGGGAACTCTTGGGGGGGGGCAAGCGTCCATCAGCCAATATAACCCCAATATGGCCTCTTGATGTGCAAATCATTCCAACAAATATGACCAAATATGTGCCCGATGCCTCTGCAAAAAAAGAACCAGATTCCTCCTCCGCTCTGCCACCACGGCGCTGACGCGACTGCGAATGGTGTGAAAGGGGACGTCTGCAAACAGGCGCGCCCGCCATTCCACCAGCTTGCGCCAGACAGCCTTGGCCTCGGGCAGGAGAGCTGTGAATGAGGGCTGCTGATGTAAGAGACGGAAAAAGAAGGAAAGGAAGCACACCGGCACAGGTGCCGAAGAAGTTGCCCCAGGAGGACGGCTTGCCGCCGAAGATGGCCTTGACGGTTTCGTAGAAGCCCTCCGCCTCCCCCTTCTGCACACTCATCTCGTAGCCGAAGGCCACCTTGGCGATCACGTCCAGCGTCAGACGTTGCAGGTGTCTGACGGGAGGCAAATTAGGGCATAGCGGATGCGAGGCATGGAAAAGGTTGGGAAAAAGCAACGGATAGATGTTAAAGGTGGCGCCGCCCTGAGCCTTCTCGCCCATGATGGCCAGAAACTCTTCCAGCGAACTGTGCACAAACGGCTGCATCTGAAGCGAGGGCTGTTTGAAGATTTTAGAGATCGATTTTGAATAAACGCAACTTTTTTAATTTGACGCAACGCAACTTTTTTTATTTATTTTTTTTATTTCTTTTTAACTTTTTTATTATTTTTTTTTGGGACAACTTTTAGGCTTTTTTTTGATATTTTGATGCAGTGGAGGATGCACCTGTCGCATGCGATTGGCGGTGAACATGGGTGTAGAGATTGTGCGAAGTCGCTTCCAGCGAGCACCTTGGGCCGCGAACACGTTCACTGTCTCCTCCTCTGGGTCGGTGGAGAGCGGGAACAGCTGAAGAAGCGCCATTCCAGCAAGGCAATGAATGAGGACAATCAATTACCTTGCGTCCATGAAAGCTGGCGAACTGCTTGATGAAGACCTCGTGGAGGAAGTCGGGGTCGGAGGAGACGAGGACGGGGGTGCCACCTTCCATGTAGCCGAACTGCTTACCGTATTGATCGCTCCACTCTTTCATCGCCAGTACGGCTGGCTGAAAAAGCTGAGGCTTGAATTTGAAGAAGAAAAGTGGCTACTAGCCCACCTTGCTTCGAAGCTCCTGTAGGTTGCCGAAAAGCAGGCTGGCTTTCGGGTGCACGATTCCCAAGTCATCGAAGTAATCGTTGCGTTTTTTGAGGTACCTAAGGACATAATTTGAGCTCTGAGCTGAGACAGTTTGTAATTTGATTTGATAGTCTCAGTTTTTGGAATATCCGTTATTATTGTTCCGTTATTCTAGTCTGGTCATCTATGTGAAACAATTATGTGATGTCAAATCAGTTGGAGTCAAGTCAAGTTCTTCTTCTCGGTTATTTAGTTTGAAATGAAAAAATGGTCAAAATTATATGCTCTCCTGATTTCTGACAAGCGGAAGCAAGTCTGACAAGGCTAACCAGTAGAAGGAGGCAAGGAGAAGCAAAACGCCGGCTAAGAACATGTGCAGCATTTTGCCCTGCAATGCGATTTTGAAGTGACAAAAGTGACAGAGTGAAGGCTCTTAGTTCCCAGAACTAGTTTGAGAGCCTGTGTGATTGACGTCAAGGCCTCACTCACCTTGAGATAAAACTGCTTGCTCTCGACCCCAACAACAGTTTGACCTGGAGATAACGGGGGGTTTCCCAGACCCCTGTTGCTAAACGACTCTTATCTGGATTTCTTGGCCTTGTGTACTTGACTTATTGCGCATGTCTTGACACGTGAATCGAGGTTTTTAGGACGAGTTTAGTCTGAAAAGTGGTGAATTTTTAATTTTCATTTCAAAAGCAAGAGAGGTTAAATCTCTATTGCAGCTGCAGTGGCATTTATCGTCAAAATATAATATTGTCAAGTATATGAAAAGTTTACATTGTAAATTCGAGTAGATAAAATTGAAGTAAGACTCTCTTGTTCCCTCAACACGGGCATTGCCGTATATCTCCCATATTTTAAGTTACCTGGACAACCATTACCAATACGCCAATCATTCTCTCAATACATTCATCATTTTGTTTCTCCATTCCATTAAAAACTAACGTGAGATGATTGGGAGTAACCTGAGATGTCTCGATCTAAAAAGCTGAAGCGCACGCACACTGTCCACCCACAAGACTCTAGTTTCCTCATTTGCATTTCACCAATTCCGCATCGAAACAAAGAAATGACAGCGGAAGGTGTCTTGAGGAATAAAAGTGATTCTGAGACAGTTTTGATCAAACTGGCCTGGCCACCTGGGGATTCATGCCCCAGCTCCAACCGCCTCCTGCCCAGCCCCATCTGTCCCCTCAGCCATCAGCCCAGTCCTTTCATGCTTCACCTCCTGCAAGTCCTCCCACTGCTCCTCCGCCCAGAGAGCCAAGACTTTCGCCTGCAATTGGTGTGGCGCTCAGAGATTGTGAAATGATGAAATGGAAAGGGCAAAAATGGGCCCTTATAGGTGGAAGCCCATGGGTACTCCGCCAATGCCTGGGCCAACGACAGCTCGGTGATGGGCCTTCTGGTACAGGGCAGAGCGGCCATAGCACCGCTCTATATGAGCCTGCTGGCTCGGCGAATGCGACTAGCGCTGCATACACGCCTGCTCTATCGGCGCCCAGTCCTTTTCTTCTACAAGTTTCAGGCCTTCCTCCTTTCCAGCTTTTGCTTTATTGATTGCTCCTGAAGAAAAGCTGAGAGAGGCGTGCTGGTGTTGAGTCTGATGAAGCTCTTTCCACCGGCTATTGCCGTGAGTGCTATCGCCATGCTCCTCTTCTACGCCTTGTTGGGGGCTCTGGAGAGATACAGCTGGCAGAGATTCGCAAAAACTCGTCTAATTTTCGGCCTATGCTCGACCCTGATGCTCAAGCTTCACGCCTCCTACAATTCCCGCCTATTCAATGCTCCGATAGCTTACAAGGTTTCCTTTGACCTTCCGAGGAGAATAAAATGAGATCATTGCTGCCATAACGAGCCACTATTTACCATCATTTCAGCCGGATCCGGTGCGGAATGCCGCGGATTTGTACGCCAGTCTCGCCAGCGGGCAATTCCGTCTTGTTTCTACTTCAAGATCATACTTCAAACTCCTGGCAACGCATCTGGCCAAAGCAATGCCTGTCCATTTGCCCCTTCAATTAGCCTCATTTAGGGTGTACCTAAGGAGCCGGTACTGCTCAGCCAAATCTCCTACGCGTCCCTGGCCGAGGATTTTGTGGCAGAGCAAAGGCGGAGGCCTGAGGAGCCTCTGCTTCTGATCGCCGGTGCTAGTAGTCTCATCCGATACACTCAGGAGCACTGTGACTACGTCGTTTACGGCGACTTGGGCCTACGTTCTGAGGAGCATCCGCTCTTCTATCACGCCTCATTTCAGGTAAGCGGTATCCAGTGGCGGATATAAGATTTTGGTTCGGGGGGATTTTTTGGACAAAATTTATATTATACCAAATGAGACTCTGCGCGCGAAGCGCTCGAAAAAAAATTTTTGACAAGATGTATCTACTAAAAGGATGAAATTTTTCCCCTTCCTGAAAGTTTCGGGGGGGAATTCCCCCCCCCCCCGAAATCCGTTCGGGGGGGGGGGGGGGGGGGGGGGAACGTCCCCCTTGTCCCCCCCCCTATATCCGCCACTGGTGGTATCCTTTCTAGAATGTTTGACGCAAATTAAGGAAAATTTGTTTTTAAAAATTTTTAAACATTCGTCTTTACAAATTTTTGAGAATTTTGCAAAAATTGTACTATGTTGTCATAATTTATTTATTTTTAATTAATTTTGCTTAATTCCTGGCTAAATTTACAGCAGCACCTGAAGGAGCGATTGACAGAGGCAGAAGCCAGCTTAGTCCAGGCGGCGGCTCATCGTATTTTAGGATCTCCTCATTATGTCAGCTGCAAAAGGTTGACATTTTTAGGGTGAACTTTTGGCATTATCTCTAATGTTAAGAAAAATGTTTGAGGGAAGAGAAGGGTGGCTTTGGGCTTCGACTGAGGCAGTTAGAAGGTGCTTTCAGATTGATTTTCATATCGTATTCGGCCTGCTTTATATTTTTCTGTGCGGAGATTTACCTTTTTTGTTTATTTACTTCCTAAAGCTTAGCTATCAAATTTAGGCGAGCGTTAATGCAATTATATGTAGCTGTTGCTACTCGTGCGAAGACGTCTCAAGCTGAACTGTCAAGTGAAGAAAGTAAGCGTTTGATGAAAATGAAGAAAGTTGGTGGAGAAATAATGGCCTCCTTAATGCAAATTTTTATTTTTAAAATAACGCATTTCAAAAAAGTTCAAAATAAAATAGCCAGAAAATATACGAGAAGTCTTGGTTTGACAGTACGAGTACGAGTAATTATCGCACACTAAAAACTTGTTGAGGCCAGAGTTTCTCTCTATCGGTTTCTAATTTATTTTCTTTTTTTATTTTATCGTTTTTGTGGCTGCTGGCTGTGCTTTCCAAAAATTGTAGCGGTCTTTTGAATTGATGGTGAAAAAATATTTCCACAGCCACAACGACAAGTTCGGCTGTGCTAATTGTACTGAATAAGACGGGAGCTAAAGGCTGCGTGCCCAAAGCTCAATGAAAAGGTTGAAAGTATTGTGGATGCCAAAAAATCGGATCATTACATTTTCGACCTGGGTGTACGTTTTGAGGGTTATTGCTAGATCTTTATTTTGATAAGGCTCTAGCTCGTCACAGGGAGCTTCAATCTTTCTAATTCTTGTTGCATTGGAAAGAGCATCATCAAATTGACCAAAACTCGCGAGAAATTGCTGAAAAGTTGCAGAATTGTAGTAAAATTTGTAAAAAACCATTTGTCCGAACTCCTCCTTCTCCTTCTCCTTCTTCTCCGCATCTATTCAATGGACGATAGTAGGTATTCATTTCTTCCCCCACTCATCCCCCCGGGTCCTTGGACCTCATGTATTGACTTTTATTCATAAGTCTTCAGTTAAACAACAACGCATATGCACCAGTGGCGTAGTGGTCTAAGTGAATGGATGGCTGGTTGAATCTGGGAGGTTTGAATCCTTCTTAGGCAATTATTTTATTTTGGAAATTTTAAGTTGAGAAAACAATTGGTGCCATCGGCAGGTCAAAATTAGATCTCTTTTTTCCCAAAATCGATTGCCCTAAGTATAAATCATGAAAATTTCATAAAAATATATTAGTTTGGCAATAAATTTTTATTGTATTTTTAATTTTCGAATCTTTTCTCTTTGTTATATTTGTTAAATAATTTTGTTTTTTATTTGTTATTTATTTTTTTATCCAATAATATCTTAATATATTTTCGATTCTTTTATGTTTGTTATATTTTTTAATGAGTTTATTTTTTTAATTTTTTTTTCATATGTTATAAAATAATATAAATTTGTATTTATACACTATACACTATATTACATTATACACTATATTAAAAGTGGAAGAAATAACTGGTACCATCGGCAAGCCAAATGTGGGTCTCTTTTCTCCAAATTTTTTAATTGCCTCGAGCAAAAAGTCAAGGAAATTTATCTACTACTTGTGGAATCTGCTGCGTCATCTGCATTTTGTTTTTGGGCGCGCATGGAAAGAGACACTGAACTGCGCGCCAAAAACAAAATGCAACTGCCCAAGCAGCAGATTCCACAAGTAGTAGATAAATTTCCTTGACTTTTTGCTCGAGGCAATTAAAAAATTTGGAGAAAAGAGACCCACATTTGGCTTGCCGATGGTACCAGTTATTACATATTTTGCATTTGGATCACGAATAAAGTTAGCTTTTTCTTTATCAGCCGTTTTCTATAAATGGTGTTTTCCATATTTTCTCTTATATTAAATTTTTTAAATCCTTTTTGACATAAAATTCTTTGCTATATTTCGCCTGACACGTTCCACGAAATGAAGGTGATATCGCAAGCAAACTGAGAAAGTGAAACGTATGTTGTAAAAAGCAACAGCGCAGAGCGAAGCAAAATGGTCACCACCAGAGAGATCAGGTCAGCGGACACAAGGACGTCTGTAAAAGATGCTACAGCTGCATAGGCCTAGAGAGGTTCAAGGGCTGAGCTGCTCCAACTCCTTCAGATAGGCCTCCTTCATCTCGCCGACCACGGCGGTGAAGAGACTACGCCAGGCTGCCAGCACCCGTGCCCGCTTCTTCCCACTCTCCCCCAGAGCCCTGTCCAGCTCGTCGCAGATGGCGTCCACAAACAGCGTCCAATAGGCCGTGTCAAACTTCACGCCTTTCGTGAACCTGAAGCCTTCTCAGCTAATTGTTTTGAATGGATTATTATAATGGATTTGAATTTTTTATTTTTCGATTTTTTCATAATATTTGAGTTTTCCATTTTTTTTGACTTTTTCATATTTATTGTGACTTTTTCATATTATTTGACTTTCGCATATTTTTTGGCTTTTTTTATTCATTTCTACCAACTTTAAGAAGAGGAAACCGAATGTGATCAGCGCCGACTTGGGTGATGGAGGCCCAGGCGGCGGACTCGTCGCCGCCTTCCCGGATGGCCTCCACGACCAGGCCGATGTAGCGGGCGAAGCTTTGGGTGTGCTTGCAGAAGTTGGCGTTGCTGGGCAGATCCACCGCCGACATCTGCTCCAGTCCGAATATGCGCTATCAATAGATCAGCTGTGTGGTGATGCAGTGGATGTTTTGACAGTATTTGATGTGTCCCCTCCTTTGCATTCCTTTTTATACTACAATTTTAGCTGATGCTATGCTAGAATCCCTCTCTTTCAAAAGCAAGAGGACAAACCCGACCCTTACGGAGGCTTTCGGTATCCTAAGCTAGGGCGAGAAGGGAAAATTAATAACCTTGATGGCAGGTCGGTACATGAAGATTTGGATGAACACTTGTTCCCCGAAACGGCCGTCACCAGAGACCTTAGCCCAGCTGCAGGTCACCAAATCCCGCTCCTCTTTGTCCAGCGGGAAGCGCAACATTTTCCCAGCCTCCATCCTGGTTTTTAGCCGCTAAGCCTGAGGTGAATCAATTATTCAATTTTGGATCAATTATTCAGAAGACGCTGGACACAAGGGACACGCAAGAAACGGAAGTAAAAGTGATGGAGGTAGGAGGCAGGGAAGGGGAAACTCTGCTCCTTTAGATCAGTGTCAGATGAGGGCAAAAGCTGCCCAAAAACAGTCGCCTTTCAAATAGGCTAGATTTTCCGGTAGCTCTGAGATCTAGGCTATTTGGCTGATAAATATTCTTTTTGATACGAAACGAAATGACAATAGTTAGCTTAAGAAGCACCAATTGATGTTACTCGTAGTTTTTTTCTTCATTTGATTGATACATCTGAGACTAGGCACTACAGCAAAGCGTTTTATGCGTTTTGGCATTTGGCATAATAATCACTCACCTTT
Organism: Ptycholaimellus sp. GST1_10; assembly: GCA_030248095.1. Classification (NCBI taxonomy): domain Eukaryota; kingdom Metazoa; phylum Nematoda; class Chromadorea; order Chromadorida; family Chromadoridae; genus Ptycholaimellus; species Ptycholaimellus sp. GST1_10. Next base: position 7,893 of record JASANA010006748.1, read on the forward strand.
TCAAGACACAAGTTTTATAACACAAGTTTTTTATCATTAATCAAATTGTAAAAAACGGCTTCAAAGGTTCGCTTGACTCTTCAAAATTAAAATTAAACTTGCAAAGATACAGGCTAGAGCGAAAAAGCTGTTCACTGTAATTAGTTGTAATTTGCTGCACGAAGATCAATCCGCAATTACGGCAACAAAAATAAGCTTCTTTTCCTTTTTACTTTCTTTTCTGATCCGCCTAGGGGCAGCGTTTGGCAGTGATGGCTTCAGCGAAGTCTGCTTAAAGCAGGATAGAGGAGCTGGAGCAGTTAGTGAAAAAAAGAAATCGACTGAAAAAGGAGCGATAAGGGAGGTGGGTTCCGGGTGGCCAAATGCATGAAATGCTCGCAAAGTCGATCGAGCGAGCAGCTCTACTTTAATGCCTTCAATGAAAAGCTCCGCTTGAAAGTCTTTTATGGGCTGTTCTTCTCAGCTGTAGCAATACAGTTTTTAAATAAAAGTACGAAGTCTGGATCAAATTGGAATTTTATTGCACTGATCACCGCATTAGTTGATGTCCTGCGAAAGTTATCAAAGGTTTTCGAAATTGTGATTGAGCTAAGTTGTGGGATTTCTCAATTTTGTGCGTAATTGTATGACTAGAGTAATGAGTAATGAGGCGATCTTGCAAAAAAATGAAATATATGCTGTCCGGTTCTCATATAAATCTTGGCTCGACTTTTCGACTAAAGGTTTTTCAACATCCAAAATACACAAATTTTAAAGCTTATTGAGGGAATGGCTGAAGTAGAGCTTCTTTGGCTAGACCAAATGCTTTGCTGAAGGCACATATTGGCCAGCTTTGCCGTTAAGCTGGCAACAGAGAACCCGTGAAGGCTGCCGTTTCACAGCTCTCTCTTTATTGAATAAGAACAGGCTGTGGGTGGGCAGTGCTCTTTGCTCCAGCAGTTCCATTATCTTCTCTGAGCCAGTTAGCCTCCTCCCCGTTAGGGGCGGGATGGGACGCATTTGCAAGTGCCGCCCGCAGTTGCTAGATGAAGAAAGTCTGATGAAAATGAGAACAAAGCGCTTTTTGAAGAGAGTGGCTAAAAATCTGCTGCGTGCAGGTGTCTTTCGCTTTCGCAAACTTAAAATGCATGCGATGTCAGCCTAGCTGAGTATTTTTGTTATCTATTCCGATGTGAATTTGCTTGGCCGAATATTGTTTGAATTTTGGCCGTCCCATTCATAGTACTTTTGAGTAATTTGATCATATACCAGCCGTTGCAAATTGTACTGACTTTTCGTAGGATAAAATTTCGCAAGAAATACTATCTTTCCTGTAAAATATATCCATCAATAGTTTCCCAGATATGATGCCATAATCACATTTTATTTCCCATCGTGCAATAGTCAAACAATGCGGGCCACATTTTGGCAGAAGCGAGTGTAGAGGGCCCGCTGCGTTCGTATACTCTGGTAGATGGCCTGCTTCTGCGCCGCCTCCTTCTCCTCCAGCCCCAGCAGCTCTGCACGCGCCTGTAATTCGCCCCTTTTCAATCTTTTGGACCAAGAATCCTGGGAGCAATGAGCCCACCTTTCCATCTTGGACCAGACAAAATCGATCAATCCCTGACCTCTCGATGAGACCAAAGAGCATTTGGCCCAGCCAATCAAGGTCAAGCCCCAACCTCTCTCAGAAGCACCAGGACAGGGAGCTCGGCCTGGTGGGGGGCTATGAGGCTCTGCAGCCTCTCCAGGCCCTCGTCGACCATCCAGGGCTCGTCCCGCTCCTCCGTCAGCATGCCGGGGGGCAGGCGGCGTCGGTAGGCCCGCTTCTGGCGCAGTGCCGGCGGCTGCGTGAGCACCACGCCCAGCATCTCCACCTCGGAGTCCTCCCGCGGCTCCTCCTTGGAGCTGCCCGCTGCTGGAGGAGGGGAGTTGGAGGTGGCCTTGGGAGGGGCTGGTTGAGGTTTGACGGAGGCTATGGGGCGACTGGGGGCTGGGACTTTGGGCGGCGGAGGGGAGGGTAGACGCAGTTCGGTGGGTCCTGGACTAGTGGCCTTGGAAGGCTGGCAGGGGCTGGGGAACTCCTGGTCGTAGAAGCGGCTGGGCGGCTTGATGGGCCGGCGGCGGCTGGAGAGCTGGGTGACGATGCTGGGCGGGGAGAGCCGCCCCTGGTCAGCAGCCTTGGGGTAGAGGAGGCGGGCGCGGCGGGTGGGAGGGGCGGCCTCGGCGGGGCCTTTGGAGCTGCCGGAGGACTCGCTGTCCTGGCGCAGGAGCAGGTGGCTGCGGGCGGAGCTGGGGCGGGGCGGCTGGGCCAGCTCTGCCTCGGAGGCCGGAGGGGCGGCCAGTTGGACGCCGCGTTTGGCGCGAGCTGAGGGCTTGTAGGCGCGGAGCAGACTCTGGAAATTGCAGCTTTGGCTAGAAGCATAGATAAATGAATTTAGCATATAATTCATGAATTAATTGAAACCAGGCAGTTCTTTTAGCTAGATTCATTTATCTATGCTAGTAGGTGTCTGGTCAAGTTTCCACGAGTGCCATTCAATTGAAAATATCCCAAGATTTGCCGCCTATTTTTATGCTGCTAAAATATTGGGCAGACCTTGGGATGTTTTCAATTGAATGACACTCGCGGAAACTTAGGCCCCTTATTGCAAAAAATGATGCAATCAAGAAAGGACAGCAAAGGAGTCAAAGAAGGACCTTGGCCTTGCCAATGTCCGGAGCTAGGACGGAGAGGGCGATGTGGGCTTGGAGCGGAGAGACTGTGGGCAGACCAAAGTCAGCAGCCACCTCCTGGCTCAGCTGGTAGGCAGGATGATAGTCGTCCAGCCAGTCGCTCGGCTGAGCATCGTAGACGCTAAGAGCCGTCGCGAAGTCCGCCCGTCGCAGTTCGGCCAGGGTTTCGACCAGTTTGGGGCTGTCCAGAACACCGGGATGCGTTTGCTGCTCATGATGGGTGTCGATGGGGGCTGTTGGGGTCGATTGGGGTGCAGGGGGCTGGGGTGAGGGCGGTCGGAAGACGAGAGGGAAAGCCTCTTCCACCTCCTCAGCCTCGTCCCAGTCCATGGCTCTGGAACTGACTAGTGAGCAATCGCTGCGATCATATGCTTCGGCCTATTTGCGGCAGCGGAGAATAGTCGCTGGCGGTTACTAATCGGCGGCTGATGCAGGAGAGGCGAAGGCAGAAAGTGGCGGGTACAATTGCGCATGCAAAGCAAAGGCTGGCCTGGGTCCTGCCGCGCTGTCTACCATACTCAGACGGCTGGCTCACGTAACTCACATTCACCTGACGCATCCCAGGCTGCCTGCATTTGCTTTCGGCAAAAACTTCCAGCCCTCTTTCCTGCTCTAAGTGCGTGTGGCATATGTTTTCGCCATAAAAGCCTGCAGACATCAGCGAATATCTGGGAAATTTTTGGTTTTTGGCGCAACCAAACTCCAGGCAGAATTTGGAGGCGGCATGCTTGTTTATGCAGTTATGCAAATGCTGCCTAAAATCAACGACACGGAAAATGAGCAAGTATGCTGCGCAAAATGAAAATAATTCTTTAAATAAAAGAAAATTGTCAAAGGATGACGAAATGCGCGGTTTCGACTGGCTCCCAGACGGAAAGTGAAAAGCGTGAGCATGCAAGCGGTAGTGCAGAGGGAAGGGGCTGGCAGGAGAAGGGTGTTGGTTGAGACGCCCTCTGCCCCCCCCCCCCCGCAGCGGGAACCCCAGGCCCCACTTCAACCACTCCGTCTGTTGACTCAGCCTCAATGCAGGCCTCTGTGTGCCCCCGTTTTTCCCGACAGCCAGCTTAGCCCGCGCCGGGCTTGTTTGAAAGAGTCTTTCTCCCTTCCCTCACTTTTTCCACCTCTCTTTGCCTACAGCCTTCTTCAACCCTTCACCATCGGCCGCTACCCTCCAATTCCTTGCCAACTGAAGCCAGGTCTGGTGGGAAAGGAATGGTAGGAGATGTTGTGGCTGGCGTATTAGGGGTATACAAGGGGCGACAGAAGGATAATGATGGCCTGGAAATGAGGTTAGGCGGTGGTGGGATAGGCGGAGACCTCCAAAGCCCTCATGACTCAGATGGCGGGCCTTCCAAACATCCGGTGGCCGGACAGCGCATGAAGATGCGCACTCCCTTATCCCTGGCTCTGGCGCCAATAATCTAGCCCCTTCCCTCCCTTTAGTCTCTCCTCCACCCAGCCCCTCTTCTCCCCCATCCTCCCCAGTCCAGGCCTCTTCCCCCCGCTCCTGTACAAAGAACACCCGTCTTCCTCCCACTTCTTCCCCCTCCACCAGTTCCTCCCTGCATGCATATTCATGCGTCCTCTCGCCATCCCTTTTTTCCTAAGCTCAGTTTTTTTACCATTTATGCAAAGAGTTTCTGCAACTTTTGCTTTGGAATGGATGAAAAGACAATTTGAATCAGCTTCAAAACGCTGATAGAAATAAAATAAACAAATGAAATGTGTCCAGATGCCGGGGGCGGTGAGCAATGAGAGCCTGGCATTCGGCCCCAGCTCCGCCAACACCTTGCCCAGGTTTCCTCTCCTTCCACTTCCAGCCCCTCTTCCCAGTCTGCCTTCCCCAGGAGGCAGAGTCTCTTTGAAGAAGCCCCAGCCCTTCAGGGTACGTCATCTGGCCTCCTCTGCTCCTATCCCCCTATGCTTCCACGCCCCCCTCTGTAACAGGAAACAAAGAAGCAAGCAACTGCAGGTGCAGAAGGAGAGCCGGCGGCAGTGGGACTTCCTCCCCGCTCACAGATTCCCTCCACCAGGCTTCACCGACGCACCAACTGCGACAGTTGAATGCCCTGCAGCCTAGTCGGGCGCTGGCTCGCTCCTCCACCCAGCGGGCGCGTCGAGTTCGCTTCTTCCGAAATGGAGACTCTTACTACAAGGTACACCAGATACTCGCCTGCTTCTGGCCTAGGTCCTGAAAGGGGTTGGGAGCTTTTGGAGGTCTTTTTTCCTTTCCTAAAGCAAAAAGTATTTATTCCTTCTTTTTTACTAAAGAATAAAGTCCAGTGACGCTGAGTGTCATTTCAAAATAGCTGCGCTGAAACCCAGTAACTTTATTGAAGCTGAGGAACCATACAAAATATGTCCGTTTTTCACATTTCGCCTAAAGAACAAGAAAAAAAAGATCGCCTAAAGGCCATTTGCTTCTGAAAAATGCATGAATTGCCCAGGGCACCTGGTTCCCCATCGGCGCGGATCGCTTCCGAGCCCTGGAGTCCCTGATGGAGGAGCTGACGCGGGTCCTCGGGGACCTCATCGCCCTGCCCTCCGGCGTCCGCCTCATCTTCTCCATCGACGGTCGGCAGAAAGTCTTCCCCTCACTCACTGCCTCTCAACCCCTTGAGGCAAAGCTTCTGGCCTCTCATAGATCGAAAGCGTGGAGGAGCTGGTGGACGGGGAGTCCTACGTCTGTTCCTCCACAGACGCCTTCAAGGCCATCGACTACCTCTCCGCCAGGGAACCCGTCTGGAACTACTCCGTTCCCAAGTGGCCTTCACTTCTAGCAACCTAACAGCCTTGGGGTATTGAGCGAAAACGGAATTGCTCTTGAGCGGAACAATTGGAACTGCTCAACCATCACAATCACCTTCGTCTAAATTGTGCAAAATAACTTATTTTTCCAATTGTGTTCTCTACCTCAACACTTCATCTCCAGAGCAGTTCCGTTTTCAAGCAATGCCCCCAGTCTTATCTGCCCATTGCAACTGCTTGGGGCTGTGCAGAAACAGCCGGCTGGCGGACTCCCAGCTGTCCCTGGAGCAGATGGAGGAGGTGGAGGCGCCGGCTCGCCTGCGCGACTTCGTCCGTCCCCGCATCATCACCATCATCCGACACGGCATCCGCCCCCGCCGAGTCATTCGCCTCCTGCTCAATCGGTCTGGGCCTTTTTTGTCTTTTTTTTAAGACATCAGACGACAAGAAGCAAGGGCGATTAGAAGGGGATCGGGTTTAAAATTTTCTCAAAACTGCATGAGGGTACGCACAAAGTGCACACACAAATTAAGGTACTTATTTTTTAATTTTTTTAGTTATTCATTTTTAAATTTTTAAGAAAAATTAAAAATGCATCAAAAAGTCTAAAAAATTAAGGAAACTGAGCTATTCACCAAACGTTTGCAGAAAAACGGCGCCCACCTACCGCCAGGTGCTGCAGGACATCACGGAGGCTGTGAAGCTGGACTCCGGCGCTGTGCGGAAGATATTCACCCTGACAGGGAAACAGGTTCCAGGCAGAGCATGCCAGGCATATTCTGGTGTCTGCTCAATTTCTTATATGGTTTGCAGGTGAATGGATTGGCGGACTTTTTCGCGGAAGACGACGTCTTCATAGCCTGCGGGAAGGAGCGCATTGCCCTGGATGATTTCTACCTGGCCTCTGAAGGTTGACTGCCGCAAATTCATCTTCTTTGGGGAGGACTGGGGAGGTTTTGCTGCCACTTTCACTTCGTGGAATGCATGCTTAATGCTCACCGCCCCATTCCCAGAGCCCATTCGCTTTCTCTTTTTATTTCCCCTAGACCTGAGCGAAAAAGTTGCTGAATTGAGAGCTGAATTTGTTTCTTCATTGCCTCTGTCCCATTCAAGCCTAGTCTAAGAGTCAAAGCAGAATTTGACGGAGGGTTGCAAATAGTCTCAGACGTGGGCAAGAGTGGCGCAATAAAGCAGTGATGAGGGGGCCTGCGAAGCGCTCTGGAGGCGGCCTCTTTTGAGCAGGCGTTGAGGGAGGGGCTTGTTTGTGACGGGTGTGGAGGGGAGAGGGAGGGGCTGACTGAGAGCAGGGTGTGATAGAAGGTAAGTGGACACGTCTGCCCCGGCAGCGAGTGGTCAGCTCCTCAGCAGCCCCCTCCCCCAAAATACCCCTCGCCTCTGTCCGCCAGCATTCCTCCAGCCTTTCCCTCCCTCCGTACACCCAGGCTGAGACTCGAACTTCTGGCGCACACTAAGGGATTGGGATAATCTGGAAAAAAACTTTTCTTTGCAGAGTACAAGCTCCTACCGCCGCAGAACAACGCGGGGCGAGCGGGTCCACGATCCATCTCCGGCGTTCGCAGTCCCAAACTACCCAGACGCTCTCAGCGCATGCCACCTGCTGGTTCTATCCCCCTCCCATTCTTTTCTCCCCATTCCTTAGTTCTGCCGCCTCTATTTCTTTTCTGGAATATCAGTGAAAACTAGACTGATCTGGAATATCAGTGAAGTTCAGTTTTTTTATAACTGTCAATTTTTTTTTTCTTAAATAGTAGAAAATAACTAGAATATTCTGGTATGATAGTGAGTATTCGTTTTTTTTCCTATTTTTATACTATTTTTTGGAATATTAGTGAAAACTGGAATATTCTGGAAAGAGGAGGAGGAGAAAGGCTGGCTTGGAAAAGAAAGAAAGAGTGTGCAGGCAATCGAACGCCGCTGGTAGCCCGACCCTCGCCGGTGCTGGGCCGTCGATTCCGGAACCTCCGCAACGAGCGCAAGATCTCCCGCCCACCGTCCCGTAGAGATGCCAGCCCCATCCTGGAGGAGGAGCTGCCGCCCGACGATCCCACCCCACCGCACACGAGTGCTCAATTTACTTCTCTCATGATTGCCACTATTTTCTCAAGCTCTCTTTCAGTTGAAAACGGACACCCGTCCGAGATCGAGGACCTCTACGAAATCGGCAAGCTCGTGGGCGACGGGAACTTTGCCACCGTCCATGAGGCTACCTCCAGGCAAGATTTCCCTTCGACCAAGCAAAATGCAATGGTAGTCTAGATGGAAATGGCTCTTCCCCAGGGGTCAATGTCATAAGTAGAGCATTGTGAGCCTTGAGAGCATTGCTGAAGCATTGAAGGAGCCAAGAAATGAATGCTCTTTCAATGCTCCAGCAATGCTCTGAATGCTCTACTTATGACTTTCACACGTTCCCCAGGTCATCCGGCGATCGAATAGCGATGAAGATCATCGAGAAGGCCAACTGTCGCGGCAAGGAGGAGCTGGTGGAGACGGAGGTTCGCCTTCTCAGAAGAGTCGATCACCCCTACATCGTCCGCCTCCTCGACTTTTGGGACCTCCCCAGCCGCTACTACCTCGCTATGGAGCTTGTCCCTGTACGCCTAGCCTAGCCCTAGCCTAGCCTTAGAGTCTCTGAAGCCGTCTTGATTTGAGGGCGGGGACCTCTTCGACGCCCTGGTCCGCGTCAAGTACTTCGACGAGCCAGAGGCCTCCTCCCTCATGAACAACCTCGCCGCCGCTCTTGACTACCTCCACTCCCAGGACATCGTGCATCGGTCTGCCTCCCTTCCCTTCTTTCCTCCACTCACCCTTCCCATTCCTCTCCTTACCCCCTTCCCATTCCTCTCCTTCCCCCCTTACTGCCACCCTTCCCCTCCCATCCTTCCATCCACCCTTCATCAACCATCCCCTTTGCCAGAGACGTGAAGCCAGAGAACCTGCTGCTCTTCACGGAGCCAGACGGAAGTTCCCAGCTAAAACTGGCCGATTTCGGCCTCGCAGCCGACGCCAGCCAGGCCTTGTACACCGTCTGCGGGACGCCCACCTACGTCTGCCCCGAGCTCCTGAACGAGACCGGCTACGGGGTCAAGGTGGACGTTTGGGCCATGGTTCATTGCCTCTTCTAACCTTGAGCCCCTCAAGAAGCTAAGGAGGAAGAATTGAGCAGGGCGTAATCTGCTACATCATGCTCTGCGGCTTCCCGCCCTTCATCTCGGCCGACAACAGCCAGGAGGAGCTTTTCGCGGCCATCCTCGCCGGGGAGCTGAGCTTCCCCAGCCCCTTCTGGGACCCCATCTCTGCCGCCGCCGTCTCCCTCATCCAGGTACCAGGCCGCTCAAAGAGGCTTATTAGGGCAGTTTTAATATTATTAATCCCATGGGACAGGACAGGGGACAGTAATGTTATAGGATAGCAATCCCCTGTCCTGTCCCATGGGATTCATAATATTACAACTGCCCTCTTCACTCCCAGAGGGTGCTGCTAATATTTTAATAATCCCATGGGACAGGACAGGGGATTGCTATCTTATAATGACATTAATGTCCCCTGTGCTGTCCCATGGGATTATTAAAATATAGTCCAGCCTCCTCCCACCTTTCACACAGTCTGTGTGCAGGGGATGCTGGAGACTGAGCAGGAGGACCGATTCTCAGCCGCCCAGGTCCTCGTCCATCCCTGGATCACCGTTTGCTCTTCATTCCTTCCTTTATTTGTCTCTCTGACACAAAAAGGCTGATTGATAGGGCGAAGCTCTGCTGGATCTTCCCGAGCGAGAAGAGCAGCTGGACAGCGGCGAGTTCGACACCTTTGGCTCCAGAGTGATTTCGCTTCTCTCCTCTTATCAGTCTCTGAGATGATCCTTTTCCTATTTGAAGCCATCGCGAAGCTTCTTCGACTCGGAGAGCGTGGAATTCTACTCCTCTCGCCGACGAAGCATGGACGACCTAAGATCGCAATCCGAGCTCCAGCCCCCCTCCAACTCCCATTCCGAGGCCTCCTAGCCCCCCTACACTGCCTCCAATTGCCCCACCTGCCCTTCTAGCCTTGCAGCAGTCATCCACTTTCAGTTGGCTGTCGATTCCCAAAGCAATGCCCTGTCAGGAGCCCTCTCAGAGTCTCAGCGGAGTTTCCCAGCTTCTCTTCCAACCACTGCATGCCTTGCGCTAGAAGCATCGATTTTGTTTTGGCGACATTTGGAGGGAGCGCCCTTTGATTTCTCCTCAGCGGCAAGCGGCCTTCGTTATGGAATGCTTTAGGCTGCAGTTTGCTTGGAATGCCATCGGTTTCTCTTTTGCAGTATTATGTGCCCAGTGATGTGTCCTCTGATTATGTGCGTTTGAGCTGTAACGACGCAAAATAAAGTCAAAGCGATTTGAGCAATATATCCTAAAAATAGTATTTAGCTGAACTAAACCAACAATGCCTAAAAAAGGTTTAAAGACGGTGTACATGAAACAAAACAGCAGGGATGTCCATTATATGTTCAAAAATGAACGGTGCTATCTAATAGTCGGGTTTTACATTTCATTCTCTATCAATTTTCATCAAACGTAGCCGAAGCATTGCTCTCTGCAGTGAATTTGGACTCAGCAATGCACTGGACTTGTTTGTTGTCGCGATGACTGTTTTTAAGCGAGGGAGTTTTTCGGTTGGCTCCACGAGCTGTGCCAGCCTCGTGCGCCTGTCTGTGCACATTGTAGGCGTAGCGATCGCGGCATACCCTGTTGCAATCTCGGCAGCTTAGTCCCGCTCCTCCATTCCCCTGTTTTGCTGACCTCTACAAACCAACTGCTCTCTCTACTTCTGCCATCAGATATGCCCAGCCAAGTAAAACGTCCAACTTTCAAGATGACACCACCTTTTGGCTGGTTCTTTGACTTTTCCTTGACCGTTTGGCCGGCTGGTGCTTTGCCAGATGCGAGACCTCTCCAGACCTATCTGATCCACTGCAGTGGCCCAAAAGTGGCAGCTGTTGCAGTAAATCGCGCCGACTTACGTTGAGCGAGGACCAGCTTTCCGGCGATGGCGCGGCGTGGCCCCGTTGATGTGCACAGATCTTGCGTGGCGAAGCAGGTTGAAGCCGTCCCTGAAGGCCCTTCCGCACTCGTCGCAGTGGAACTCCGCTCCCGCCTCCTGGCATACACAAGCACCTGCCTCTCTAGCTGTAGCAAGGAGGCTGGCTCTAGAAGAACCGCCAGGCTTCGACCAGGCGCCGACGCAGTGGCTTGCTGAAGCGCCTGGGGATTGGAGGCTGTCTCCTCCACGCTCTGGCCGCCACCACTCCGCTCCAGGTCTATCAGCTCAGGATCACTCCTGGCGATGAAAGCAGGTTGAAGCCGTCCCTGAAGGCCCTTCCGCACTCGTCGCAGTGGAACTCCGCTCCCGCCTCCTGGCATACACAAGCACCTGCCTCTCTAGCTGTAGCAAGGAGGCTGGCTCTAGAAGAACCGCCAGGCTTCGACCAGGCGCCGACGCAGTGGCTTGCTGAAGCGCCTGGGGATTGGAGGCTGTCTCCTCCACGCTCTGGCCGCCACCACTCCGCTCCAGGTCTATCAGCTCAGGATCACTCCTGGCGATGAAAGCAGGTTGAAGCCGTCCCTGAAGGCCCTTCCGCACTCGTCGCAGTGGAACTCCGCTCCCGCCTCCTGGCATACACAAGCACCTGCCTCTCTAGCTGTAGCAAGGAGGCTGGCTCTAGAAGAACCGCCAGGCTTCGACCAGGCGCCGACGCAGTGGCTTGCTGAAGCGCCTGGGGATTGGAGGCTGTCTCCTCCACGCTCTGGCCGCCACCACTCCGCTCCAGGTCTATCAGCTCAGGATCACTCCTGGCGATGAAAGCAGGTTGAAGCCGTCCCTGAAGGCCCTTCCGCACTCGTCGCAGTGGAACTCCGCTCCCGCCTCCTGGCATACACAAGCACCTGCCTCTCTAGCTGTAGCAAGGAGGCTGGCTCTAGAAGAACCGCCAGGCTTCGACCAGGCGCCGACGCAGTGGCTTGCTGAAGCGCCTGGGGATTGGAGGCTGTCTCCTCCACGCTCTGGCCGCCACCACTCCGCTCCAGGTCTATCAGCTCAGGATCACTCCTGGCGATGAAAGCAGGTTGAAGCCGTCCCTGAAGGCCCTTCCGCACTCGTCGCAGTGGAACTCCGCTCCCGCCTCCTGGCATACACAAGCACCTGCCTCTCTAGCTGTAGCAAGGAGGCTGGCTCTAGAAGAACCGCCAGGCTTCGACCAGGCGCCGACGCAGTGGCTTGCTGAAGCGCCTGGGGATTGGAGGCTGTCTCCTCCACGCTCTGGCCGCCACCACTCCGCTCCAGGTCTATCAGCTCAGGATCACTCCTGGCGATGAAAGCAGGTTGAAGCCGTCCCTGAAGGCCCTTCCGCACTCGTCGCAGTGGAACTCCGCTCCCGCCTCCTGGCATACACAAGCACCTGCCTCTCTAGCTGTAGCAAGGAGGCTGGCTCTAGAAGAACCGCCAGGCTTCGACCAGGCGCCGACGCAGTGGCTTGCTGAAGCGCCTGGGGATTGGAGGCTGTCTCCTCCACGCTCTGGCCGCCACCACTCCGCTCCAGGTCTATCAGCTCAGGATCACTCCTGGCGATGAAAGCAGGTTGAAGCCGTCCCTGAAGGCCCTTCCGCACTCGTCGCAGTGGAACTCCGCTCCCGCCTCCTGGCATACACAAGCACCTGCCTCTCTAGCTGTAGCAAGGAGGCTGGCTCTAGAAGAACCGCCAGGCTTCGACCAGGCGCCGACGCAGTGGCTTGCTGAAGCGCCTGGGGATTGGAGGCTGTCTCCTCCACGCTCTGGCCGCCACCACTCCGCTCCAGGTCTATCAGCTCAGGATCACTCCTGGCGATGAAAGCAGGTTGAAGCCGTCCCTGAAGGCCCTTCCGCACTCGTCGCAGTGGAACTCCGCTCCCGCCTCCTGGCATACACAAGCACCTGCCTCTCTAGCTGTAGCAAGGAGGCTGGCTCTAGAAGAACCGCCAGGCTTCGACCAGGCGCCGACGCAGTGGCTTGCTGAAGCGCCTGGGGATTGGAGGCTGTCTCCTCCACGCTCTGGCCGCCACCACTCCGCTCCAGGTCTATCAGCTCAGGATCACTCCTGGCGATGAAAGCAGGTTGAAGCCGTCCCTGAAGGCCCTTCCGCACTCGTCGCAGTGGAACTCCGCTCCCGCCTCCTGGCATACACAAGCACCTGCCTCTCTAGCTGTAGCAAGGAGGCTGGCTCTAGAAGAACCGCCAGGCTTCGACCAGGCGCCGACGCAGTGGCTTGCTGAAGCGCCTGGGGATTGGAGGCTGTCTCCTCCACGCTCTGGCCGCCACCACTCCGCTCCAGGTCTATCAGCTCAGGATCACTCCTGGCGATGAAAGCAGGTTGAAGCCGTCCCTGAAGGCCCTTCCGCACTCGTCGCAGTGGAACTCCGCTCCCGCCTCCTGGCATACACAAGCACCTGCCTCTCTAGCTGTAGCAAGGAGGCTGGCTCTAGAAGAACCGCCAGGCTTCGACCAGGCGCCGACGCAGTGGCTTGCTGAAGCGCCTGGGGATTGGAGGCTGTCTCCTCCACGCTCTGGCCGCCACCACTCCGCTCCAGGTCTATCAGCTCAGGATCACTCCTGGCGATGAAAGCAGGTTGAAGCCGTCCCTGAAGGCCCTTCCGCACTCGTCGCAGTGGAACTCCGCTCCCGCCTCCTGGCATACACAAGCACCTGCCTCTCTAGCTGTAGCAAGGAGGCTGGCTCTAGAAGAACCGCCAGGCTTCGACCAGGCGCCGACGCAGTGGCTTGCTGAAGCGCCTGGGGATTGGAGGCTGTCTCCTCCACGCTCTGGCCGCCACCACTCCGCTCCAGGTCTATCAGCTCAGGATCACTCCTGGCGATGAAAGCAGGTTGAAGCCGTCCCTGAAGGCCCTTCCGCACTCGTCGCAGTGGAACTCCGCTCCCGCCTCCTGGCATACACAAGCACCTGCCTCTCTAGCTGTAGCAAGGAGGCTGGCTCTAGAAGAACCGCCAGGCTTCGACCAGGCGCCGACGCAGTGGCTTGCTGAAGCGCCTGGGGATTGGAGGCTGTCTCCTCCACGCTCTGGCCGCCACCACTCCGCTCCAGGTCTATCAGCTCAGGATCACTCCTGGCGATGAAAGCAGGTTGAAGCCGTCCCTGAAGGCCCTTCCGCACTCGTCGCAGTGGAACTCCGCTCCCGCCTCCTGGCATACACAAGCACCTGCCTCTCTAGCTGTAGCAAGGAGGCTGGCTCTAGAAGAACCGCCAGGCTTCGACCAGGCGCCGACGCAGTGGCTTGCTGAAGCGCCTGGGGATTGGAGGCTGTCTCCTCCACGCTCTGGCCGCCACCACTCCGCTCCAGGTCTATCAGCTCAGGATCACTCCTGGCGATGAAAGCAGGTTGAAGCCGTCCCTGAAGGCCCTTCCGCACTCGTCGCAGTGGAACTCCGCTCCCGCCTCCTGGCATACACAAGCACCTGCCTCTCTAGCTGTAGCAAGGAGGCTGGCTCTAGAAGAACCGCCAGGCTTCGACCAGGCGCCGACGCAGTGGCTTGCTGAAGCGCCTGGGGATTGGAGGCTGTCTCCTCCACGCTCTGGCCGCCACCACTCCGCTCCAGGTCTATCAGCTCAGGATCACTCCTGGCGATGAAAGCAGGTTGAAGCCGTCCCTGAAGGCCCTTCCGCACTCGTCGCAGTGGAACTCCGCTCCCGCCTCCTGGCATACACAAGCACCTGCCTCTCTAGCTGTAGCAAGGAGGCTGGCTCTAGAAGAACCGCCAGGCTTCGACCAGGCGCCGACGCAGTGGCTTGCTGAAGCGCCTGGGGATTGGAGGCTGTCTCCTCCACGCTCTGGCCGCCACCACTCCGCTCCAGGTCTATCAGCTCAGGATCACTCCTGGCGATGAAAGCAGGTTGAAGCCGTCCCTGAAGGCCCTTCCGCACTCGTCGCAGTGGAACTCCGCTCCCGCCTCCTGGCATACACAAGCACCTGCCTCTCTAGCTGTAGCAAGGAGGCTGGCTCTAGAAGAACCGCCAGGCTTCGACCAGGCGCCGACGCAGTGGCTTGCTGAAGCGCCTGGGGATTGGAGGCTGTCTCCTCCACGCTCTGGCCGCCACCACTCCGCTCCAGGTCTATCAGCTCAGGATCACTCCTGGCGATGAAAGCAGGTTGAAGCCGTCCCTGAAGGCCCTTCCGCACTCGTCGCAGTGGAACTCCGCTCCCGCCTCCTGGCATACACAAGCACCTGCCTCTCTAGCTGTAGCAAGGAGGCTGGCTCTAGAAGAACCGCCAGGCTTCGACCAGGCGCCGACGCAGTGGCTTGCTGAAGCGCCTGGGGATTGGAGGCTGTCTCCTCCACGCTCTGGCCGCCACCACTCCGCTCCAGGTCTATCAGCTCAGGATCACTCCTGGCGATGAAAGCAGGTTGAAGCCGTCCCTGAAGGCCCTTCCGCACTCGTCGCAGTGGAACTCCGCTCCCGCCTCCTGGCATACACAAGCACCTGCCTCTCTAGCTGTAGCAAGGAGGCTGGCTCTAGAAGAACCGCCAGGCTTCGACCAGGCGCCGACGCAGTGGCTTGCTGAAGCGCCTGGGGATTGGAGGCTGTCTCCTCCACGCTCTGGCCGCCACCACTCCGCTCCAGGTCTATCAGCTCAGGATCACTCCTGGCGATGAAAGCAGGTTGAAGCCGTCCCTGAAGGCCCTTCCGCACTCGTCGCAGTGGAACTCCGCTCCCGCCTCCTGGCATACACAAGCACCTGCCTCTCTAGCTGTAGCAAGGAGGCTGGCTCTAGAAGAACCGCCAGGCTTCGACCAGGCGCCGACGCAGTGGCTTGCTGAAGCGCCTGGGGATTGGAGGCTGTCTCCTCCACGCTCTGGCCGCCACCACTCCGCTCCAGGTCTATCAGCTCAGGATCACTCCTGGCGATGAAA
>JASANA010006750.1:0-15137 GCA_030248095.1 Ptycholaimellus sp. GST1_10
CAGCATTTGTATCATTAAAGGGAGGGTATCAGAAATGACGGTGGCACCAATTTCACTGAGACTTAGTTGGTTGCAAGTGTATTTTGCAAAGCATATTAGCTACTCCTATAACAGCTCTTGTTTTCAGATGAGAGCGTTGCTAAATAGCCATTTTTAAAAGCTAAATATTGTTTGTAAGATGATCAAACTGAATGAGGCTCATATTAGCAATTAGTAAATTATGCGAAACATAAAGTGCTTGAGTAGAAACGCAAGGTTTCCGAGAAGAAGAGTCTTGATAGATTTTAAGCTTTATTGGATGTCAAGGGGCCATATAGAGACAATTAATGTTAAATGGTGTTGCAACTACTGTTTTGTTAATGCATTGTGACAGAATAAATTTTTGTACGATTGTCACATAATTTATTTAGCTCTTTTTCAGCAGTTGAATCAATCAAACTAATTGATTCGAACTAGTACTACAAATTAAGTTGTTGAAACATCGCTTATATGAGTAAGTCAAAATGTACGGACCATTCACATTTTAGCCTGCTCGCAAAATGTCGCATCGATTTTTCATACTTTTTTTTTGATCAAACGTTCTAGATTTTGATTATATCTAACCAATTTTGTTGGGGCAAAATGGGGGAAGGTCATCTGATTTTTTTACGATTTTTTTTGTTCATAAAATTCAAATTATCCTATGTTACAACACATGAATTTTTGAAATTTTTTTTCTCGAATTTTTAACTCAAAAGTGTAAAAACCAAATATGCTTGCAAGCTTACTAAACCACTGAATTATGATAAAAAAAACTCCAGTATGATCTGAGGTGGGTGACATTTCTGATACTCTTCCTTTAACATCTAAATGAACTGTCAAACTAATGATACTTGATTGTTGCCATTTTCTTTTGTCCCTGTACGAGTAAGTATATAGGATGTAAGGCATTAAGTAAATTGCCAACTTGTAAACAAATAAATCGAATAAAATGCAGGTTTAATAAACCTTTATTGCAAAAACATTGTATCAGAAATCTCATAATTAATTGAAGATGAATGCTGAGCAAGTGATACATACCACAGCTGAACTAATGTCTGAAATAATGGAGGAAGCCAGCAAATGTTTAAATTACAGCAATACATGTAACTGCAAGCGAGATGACCCATCTATGGTAGATATTGATTTAATAAAACCTGATTCATCAAAAGCTGTTCTCCAACCAGACAATAGTTTTAAACTCACTGCATCTCTTAAAGCAGCGCCTAACACGTCACCATGCACAAATACATTGGTGTTTTGTTTGGAACCAAAAAATAAGGATAATAGCAACAACGAAACTCCCTTTGTTGACATAAAATTCGAACCCCAGCCATCCAAGCTCTATATTAACAATGTTGAAATGTATTGATTTTTAAGGTGCATTTGATCCATTTTTATTTGTAATTTTTACTTGTATTTGACATAAAATAGTTAATTTGAAAAGTTATAATACAAACTAAGTCATAAGCCGTCTTGGGCTGGCGCAAGCAAAGCTTTAGCGAAGTGTCAGGGCCCAGCCCTTCTTTTCGACCCAGGACAGTCAGAGCCGTGCCGCGGAGGGCAGGACAGTCAGAGCTCCGGAGGCCCCGGAGTTTAGTCTAGCATGCGAATCAAGCTAGGCGAAGCATATGGGTCGAATCACCCATGCCCGAAGGCTGGAGGAGCTCTGGCCCGCTTAAGCAGGTACCCAATTTTTGTATGAATTCTGCGTATATATACTATTAATGTGTCTGTTTGCAGTGACTGATGCCAAAATGGGGTATGCTGAGAAATTGTGAATTCTTAATGGATCTTGACAAACTTTTCTTCCTGAAAGCTAGTACCATTTTAAAAATATCTGGCGCAAAGCGCAATAGGTGACCGCGGAGCGCATCCTTTATATGATACTTTGTAACGCAAAAAAGCAAGTCTGTGGTTTCTCAACCAATTTCAAAAAGTAAGCACAGATTTATAATTGACTTATAAGACTAGTGAACAAAAAAATCAACTCTTCTGTGCAATTCTCAGACTTCAGGTAGTACAGTGCAAAAACCGCATATTGCAATTTTCCAACTTTCTACCCAGAAAAGTAATGTTTTAAATGCTTCGGGACCAGTTCCACCCCTCCAGATATTCCTAAAATTTCATTACCTTTAAGCAAAAAAAAAGTTTGTCCAAATCCACTGATAATTCGCCATTTCTCAACATACCCCATTTTTTTCTAAAATTTCTACCCAAAAAAGTTATATTTATTATGCTCCGGGACCAGTTCCACCCCTCCAGATCTTCCTGAAATGTTATAACCTTTCCAGCAAAAAAAAGTTTGTCCAAATCCGTTGAGAATCCGCGATTTCACAACATAACCCATTTTTTTCAAACGTTCTACCCAAAAAGTAATGTTTTAAATGCTCCGGGATCAGATCCACCCCTCCAGATCTTCCTAAATATCATTACCTTTCAAGGTAAAAAAAGTTTGTCAAAATCCGTTTAGAATTGAGCATTTTACAGCATACCCCATTTTTCAACCTTTCTACCCAAAAAAGTAATGTTTCAAATTCTCAAATTCCGGGTCTACCCCTCCAGATCTTCCTAAAATAGCATTACTTAGCAGAGTCAAATTCCGGTCCATGGTTACTCCCTTGGTGATCCTTGAAAACGTTATGCTGGCTATTCTTGCACCAATTGTTTTTGTGTTCTTTGATTCTGGATTCCAGGTGTCTTTTGATTTCCCCTATGTACATCTTGTCACATTTGCATTTAATTTGGTATACTACGTTTGTCTGCAGCCTGTGGTCATATTTGCATTTTGGTCTGCTGCCTAGAAGGTGCCATAGTTTTGGTCCTGTTGTTGGGATTATCCTAATATAGCCTGGGCGTACAGTGTTTTTCTGTGCCATAAGGGTTTTCTCATTGAAGTATGGTGTTTTGACATTAATGCATCGTCGTTCATCGTTACATAATTGGATTGCTGATTCCTCCTTGTGCAAGACCTTGTTTGTTGTTTTATTTATTATGGACATCGGGTAGCCATATGATTTGTATTTCTTGATGAGGTACCTTATTTCAGTGTCCAGTAAGTGGATGTTGCTGCTGTACTTTTTGGCTCTGTGGGTCTCGCTTCATAGTGATGACAGTTTATAAGACGTTGGAGCACACGAGTCAAACGGCATTACATAGTTGGTGTTGCATGGTTTGCGGTAGACTGAGGTGATAGGGTACCATTGATCATAGCCATCATCACTCATTAGCATTCCATGTCTTACATTTATGTCTAAGAAAGGCAGGCATCCATCTTGTTCTTCCTCCCATGTAACAATTAATGAGTTGCATTTCTGATTCAGGTAGTGAACAAAATGTTCCCATTGATTGTCTTCGTCCGTGATCACCATAAAAGAATCATCCACATATCTGTAGTAGCAGTGTATTATAATGTTGTGCTCTCTCGCTTCTTGTTTAAAGTTTGATTCCCAATGTTCCAGGTAGATGTCTGCTAGTGGACCACTGTGTGAGACACCCATTGGTAGACCTTTTTTCTGCCTGAAATACTGTTTAACACCACCTGTCTCGATGCATCCATATGTGTGTTCTGTGCAATAGCTTAATATTTGGCATATTTCATCAGGCTCTAAAGATGTTTTATCTTTCCAGTACCTAGAGTTATGTAGTTTGTGTTGTAGGATCCCTATTGCTTCCTTTACGGGGATGCTCGGGTAAAGTTGTTCAAAATCCAAACTGATCATTTTGGTGTTCATGGGCAAGGGTGAATCTTCCTTTATCCGCTCAATGAATTCATAACCGTTTTTAATTCTGGACAGTGGTGACTATATCATTTTTGTGCTTACATTTTGGATATAGAATACATATATATATATATATATATATCTATATATATATATATCTATCTATATATATATACATACTGTCGCATCTCTATCTAGGATTGAGTTTACAGGAAATGGCAGGAGACTCACCTGATGAGGATTTGGTTGAGCTGGTTGATGAGGCGCTGTAGGAAGACCTGGATCTTGGGCAGGTCGGAGCATTCCCTGGCCTCTGCGAAGGGATGCTGAGGTGGGCCGGCTTCCAGGAGGAGCACTCGGGGCGGACAAGGGGGAACCGGGCTGTCCTCCCGCTCGTCCAAACTCCGCGGCGGGCCGTTGACACTGGGATGGTTGTTGTTGAAGACGTATGCGGGGATTGGAGGCTCCGGTGGAGGGTTGGGTCGCACTCCCCGCCCTGCTCCCCTGCTTCGCACCACCTCACCCATTTCACTGCTTTT
This sequence comes from Ptycholaimellus sp. GST1_10, assembly GCA_030248095.1. Classification (NCBI taxonomy): domain Eukaryota; kingdom Metazoa; phylum Nematoda; class Chromadorea; order Chromadorida; family Chromadoridae; genus Ptycholaimellus; species Ptycholaimellus sp. GST1_10. The sequence goes on from JASANA010006750.1 coordinate 4,280, forward strand.
GACCGAGTTGAACTGTCTGCAATGGTTGGACAATGCCGCGTCGAGTTTCAACATTGAGTAATTGTTCATAGAAGGTCTATTTACTGGCGTTTTGAAACATAATAGTCCTTAGGTAATCCTGAGTCTCAGAAACGTCTGTAGTAGGCTACTCGCAAAGAAGGCTAAACGGGGAAAAGACGCCTCAGGAAAGCAGTGTTGTGGGAAAGTGGGGCTGGCTGTAAAGCAGTGTACCTGTGGCTTAGGTATGGAAATGGGATGCCGAGTGCGGGGCGCGAGGGGGTGTGGCACTATCCCCTTTTTCCCCTAACTCCGCCTCCTGCCCTTTCCCAGGCTGCATTGATGCGGGAAGTGCTATGACTTACCGCTTGGATACGCCGCTTGGGCATGCTACTTTATATACGTTGTGACTCTGGGCTTGCAAATTGACTTGCACCAGCTAGCGAACCCCTACTTGGCTTTGGCACCAGCTAGCGAACCCCTACTTGGCTTTGGGGCCATTGTTCGTTTGCTTGGGTAGAGATACGTTGGCTCAATTGTGAATGCATCTCAACACCTGATTACGAATTTTACTCGAAACATCGCACAGTCAATTGGCAGTCAGCACAGCACTTAAAGCCGATGCAGTATTTTCACATACTTAGCTGTATGATGTTTTGACTTCAAAATGAAACAATGAACTAAGGCTTATGCCTTGATGGGCATAGTTGAAATTTGCCGACTTTTGATAAAGACATTGAGTGTCTAAGTTATTTGTTTAGGCTTTCGTTCCTTGTGCTTTTTATCAATGACTTATTTGCAAAAACCAAATATTAATGATCTATGGACTATGGAATGACGAGGAAAGAAGGAAGATGGTTTGAAGTAGTAGGTTGAGGGGGTTTAGGCGTTGAGCGTGCTGCCGAAGATCTCGTACAGGTGCTTGCCTTTCTCCATGTGCTCCCTGTAGCGCCTCTCTTTGGTGCGGAAGCCTCGGATTGTTCGGTCAATCCGCCCCCAAACCTTCTACAAAAATTCGCTTTTGCTTAGTTCGTATGGGGTCACGAAGGATGATAAGCGGCTAACCCCATCATGGCTGGCGTCCTCAGGCACCCCCGTCCGTTTGTTGATGAAGGGCTTCTTGATGACGGGGAGGTGACTGTCCTCCCACTGCTCTTCCACGGCCTGGCAGCAATGGCTGAGCCAGTCCAGCATGGGCTTCATGCGGATCATCTCTGATCCCAGCCCTTCCGCCTGCCATCCTGACAAAGATTATGCAAATGTGCTTCCATTTCACTCTCAATCATTTGACAGCGGAAAATCAATAACTTACTTTGCGCCTCTTTCGAGGGGCGGTGAGTTTTGATTAGACACAAGCTGTGGCAGTAGGAGCTTGGTTGATTTTTATTTTTCTACAACCAAGGCTCGCACTACCACAAAGCTTGTATTCTATCAATGGGTGCTTATTGATATATTTTCTTGTGCCGGTGCGGAGTTATTTTGTAGCCACAAGCTATGATAGCAGGAGTCTGGATGATTTTAAAATTCTACAACCAGGGCTCGCACTATCATAAAGCTTGTAATCTACTAGCATTGTTGTTTATGCATCCATATTTAATTTTCTTTTATGATCACTTACCTTTGTTGAGCAAATGGGACAAGGACTTTTAATAGGCACAAGCTGTGGCATTGGGAGCCTGGTTGATTGTCACATTTCTACAACCAGGGCTCACAATACCACAAAGCTCGTAAACCACCAAGCTTGTCTACCTACTAGAATGGACAAATGCTGACATTGTGTAAATGAAACATCAGGAAATTGCTCCACCATTTTGCAAGGTTTTAAGTTTACCTTGGAGTTCGTGGAGGTAGTTGAGGAAGCCGTTGAAGGGCACCGGGTTGTTGGCGGAGGGCTTCTTTGTCCAATCGCTCTGGAAGGCGTTGTTTTTCTTCATCACCCTGAAATGAATCCTCAATACCTCGTTCGCAATTGGACAGGGAACAACCGGAGGTAGAGAAGGTAGATGGAGTCGTTGTAGAGGTCGAGGTCCCTCTTCAGCTCGGGCCAGTTGTTGTATTCGGTCTTGATCCCCCGTGGGGGCGGCGTCTTGCAGTGCTACGGGTGCAGGCTGAGCACCAGGCCCTGCTCGTCTCCTTCCGGCTCTTGACCGCAGACCTTGGCGGCCTCTGCCTCCTCCGCTGGCGGGACAGCCTCTGGCTCTTTGGGCTCCGCCTCTTGAAGTGGGTCAAACTCGCTCATCTAAGATTGAGAATGATGTGGAATATTTTAGAATGCTTTGAACGGGGTGGATTGTAGAAGGAAAGCCAATGTCAATTTTCCACGTTTAGTGAAACATCAGAATAGTGTTTTGGCGTATTGCCATTCATGCCAACTCATCAGTTATCCATAAAGAAATTGTTTACAATTGTACGCTTAGATTTTGCCGATATTATTCTTGTTCGTTTCAGGCAACGTTGTAAACTTTATAAAAGCATATGATTATTCATGATATCCCTAACTCATTGAAGATTATCAAAATGAAGTTTGGATATGTTTAATTTTTAAAACATCTCATTTTGTAAGTTTTTTCAAGGGCTGCGGAAATGGTAACGAGCCTTGGCTGGAGCTTGATGATGATGATAGCTGAAGTAGTAGGCGGTTGGCAGAGAGCGTCTCTTGAGATTGTCTGATTCCTTCGCCGACTGACAAAGCTTTTATAGTCACCTGAGGCTATTCCTGGCCTTCTGTCTAGACATTGTTATAGACCAACCATAACTGACCATTTATCTTCTTACGATGAGATGATGAGATAAAATAACAATTTATATTTTATGCGAGGCAAATAAAATGGACTTCCTCTAAAAGTACGGTATTAAATCGCGTCATTTTTTTGTTTAATGAGCTCTAAACTGTGAAGAAAGAAATGGTTAACTGCGTTCACACGAATAACTTTTGCAATGAGCAAAGACTAAAACTTCTTTGAGCAAAGCTTTACTGCGTCCTTATGGCGGTAAAGAATTGCTGCTTTGTGGACAAGCTGGTGATTTTACATTCTCGCTGAAACATCCTCCATCTTGCTTGTCATTGTCTGAGTTTTCTACCGAAACCTGTACAATAATTGATTGTTTTTTAAAACGTCTGCGCTGGAGTAGGCAACTATTGATGTTTTCTCGTTATCATTTCTTCAAACCCATCCTGTGAGACATAAGCAGACGGCACAGAGTGGGTCACAGCGTTGAGAAGTCTTTCTTTGCGTCAGGCTTCTCCGAGAAGCTGAATGGACCCCTTGACATGGTCTAGAATACAAAGCGATGCTGCTTTTCATTATTGGAAAACAAACGCGGGTACATCTTCGAGGATCTCGATGTCAGAGTCGGAGTCCTGGCCTCCCTGGCCCTCTGTGCATGCATATGTCGGAGGCTGCACTTCCTTTTGGCCATTCTGAACCTAAAGATTCCGCCTTTTTTCATTTTTGGGAGCCAACTTATGAGAAGCTTTTTTAGCTCCCAACCTTTTCTAGGCTCTGTGGCGGACTATAGAAGTTGAACAATCGCTTCTCTTCCGAACCTTTGCTAGTGTTCATCTTTTCTTATCTGAAACGAACCAAATGATAGTGAAGAGTGAAAGTTAAATTTCAAGATGTGTGAGCTGTGTAATCGTTTGCTGGACGGCTTGCTTGCGCTGTGAATGCGTACCAGAGAAAACGAAGCTTGACCTTTGCTGTGCAGCACATCCCTTTGGACGCTCAGATATGCGTTGGTGGATACTTTTCATTTTTATTCGTTTGATTTTTTCTTTGCTTAGACTAGCAATTCAAATTATTTTTTTTCATTCATGGATGGTAAATAAATTCTGTTTAAGTTTAAATTAGAATTAGGAAATAAAAATAGAAAAGTTGACGGTTGGGGTGCTTAGGGCGTTGCATTTGGCGTATCATTGGGGGCCATGTTTGGATTAGTTATCACTGTGCGATTAGGCATAGGACGGCGGTGCAGTCTTGGCATGCCACCGCTTCCGCTTGGCTGCAAATTTTATTTCTGCTCAACTTGTGCCAAAATATGAAATTGATCAATTTAACCTGGTTTGGATCTTGGGGCAGAGGCATTGAGTTGAGCGGGCCTTGCTGGCCCTGCTGATCTTCCTGCTGCCCTTCCACTACCACTGGCAGCGGTGGCATGCGGTGCAGGACCTGCTCACCATTTGCTATTTATTCCCATTCTTTTTTTTCACTCAAAAGGTAACCTTGGGGGTGAGAAAGACGGCCTCCATGGCAAAGAGAATGCGGTGGGCGGCAATCTCGGTGTCAAGGTTGCCGTAGTACAGCTTGGCCTCCTCCCCCGTCTCCAAGTTTGTGACCCGGGACTGGGTCTGGTAGAACTGGACATGATTGTGCTTTAGGTGGAAGTTGGCCTGGATGATGGTGCATCCAATGGCCTCGGCGGTGATGAGGACGGGCTTCATGAAGCAGCTGGTGAACCCGTTCTTGTCCACCATGTTGTAGGGGTTGAACCCCTAGCGGTTGATCGTCGCCGCCGCCTGCCTTGGGGCCTGTTTCAACTGCAAACCCCTCCTTTATCAGTTCAGAAGGGGGAAAGGAGGGTTGGAACGACTGGTCCGTTGGGTCCCGTGCGCTTGACATTGGAGAGGTGCCAGCATAGTGATGAGCCGTGGAAGTCGATGGGCTGGGCGTTGTTGGGGCACCAGAGCTGGCTGCCGGTCATCAGGCATTGGATGTGCCACGCCAACCGCTTGGCGCAGGCCTTCTCGCAGCGCAAGTGCTTCATTAGGCCTTCTTCTTCCTCCTCGGATAGCGGGTTTATGTTGGCCTGCTGACAGGCCTTTTAAGCAAGGGATAGTTAGGATATAGCAATGAGTGATTGTGACACCTTGAGGGCTTGAAGGCGGACCTAGTTGTTGTGGTGGAGGGTCATGGCTGTGTTCCAGCCGATGGCCTTGCCGGACACCAGCTCGAAGTACTGGCTGCTGATGAGGCCATGGGAGAGCAGGCGCATGCCCGCTCTCTGGGCGTCGTCCCCGTCCATCTCCGGCGGGAACTCCATGTCTGTAATTTGGTTTCATCACCCTTCCTGGATGTCTTCTTTTGTCGCTAACCTTGAGCCGTTGCTGGGCAGCAGGCATCGAGGATGTGGAAGTTGATGGTTTCCTCCACTCGGGGCAGGGTCGCTGTGAAGGGAAGGACTGGGGCTGCCTCAGGCCACAAGGCCTGGGTGGGTTGCATGGGGGGCAACGGGGCGGGGTGTGCCATAGGGTGAGCTTTAGATGGAGTTGAAGGGAATGAGGGACGCTTGCAGTTGTTAGCGCATGGTTGGCCGGCTCTAGACTGCGACCAATCCTGGCACTACAACGGCGCTTGGATCCCCCCAGTGAAGTAGGGAGTGTGGATGTGAACACTGAGCATCAGCGCTCCTTTTATGCGCTTCGCTAATGAGCTTATCAGACACACCATGTCAGTGTTTGATCATTGCTGAGAAACCGACTGTTTAGTCTTCCTGATTTCTCTGACTGTTCTTGAGTGTTTGTGTTACACACTAGAGATAGCTAAGTGGAAATGCAATATTTTCTTCCTATCTTACTATTTTTTGGAGAAATTTGTTTATTGGCAAAAATTCATGGCTTACATTGTTTGCAACGCACCTGCCATTTTAGTTGTCATATGCATGAAACATCATACACGACATTTTCTTTAGAAAACAGCTTTGCTGCTCAAGTTAACTTTCCTTGAAGAATTCTGAAGAAGTGAATTGAAAAAAACGATCAATAACTTTGCATTGCTTTGGCGTTTTGATCATTTTCTGACTGGGTTTTAGAACTGATATTATGGCTGGCGCCAGTTGGTTTTCTTAAATTTATTTCGTGAAACCTCAACGAGATGGCTAGTGGTAGGATTTGTATAGACTTATATTTGAGGGGTATGAGTTGCGGCGGCTTTTCCTGCCGTGCAACTTAGTTTACTTTACCCAGCTATTCATTTCGATAACGGCATGCGAGGGTAACAAATGGGCTTGAAGTTTTCCATGCAAGATAGTATGTTATCTTATTTCATGCCTTTTCTAGCATTGAACCCATAACGAGTTTTTGGTTGAGATTAAAAAAAAATTTTTGAAAAAATTTCTATTTTGCAGCACATTCATGACTGCGTATAGTTTTGCGAAAACGTTTGAAAATTCGTTGTTTAGACTGCAAACTTTGCACAAAATTTTGTCGAGGCACTTTCTTGTGCTCTAGCTGTACTTCAGATTCTTTTGATGCATCTATATTATTTAGTTACCGGTGACTCTCTTTCTCTCTCTCAACTCATCTGGAACCGCAAACATCCCCCCTCATGTCAACGCGCACACAGAGAGCTTACTTTGCCGGCCAGCATGTGTGCGCTACTCATAGTGTCTAGACCTCATTCATCTACCTCTTCCAGGAACTCCTCCACTTCATCCTCCTCATCCTCATGGCAGTCCCATGGGTTGATCGCTTCACCGACTGCTTCTTCCTCCAACTCCTCTTCGGGCTCAGGCTCTGCTTCCATCAGGGGCTCAACCTGGCACTGGAATCTCACTCTATTCCCCCTCCCCTTGGTTGGGAGGTTTGAGGCCGCTGACCCCTGCTTGACTGCTGTCCTCTGTTATCAGGCGCCAACCTGAGCTTGTGCTGCCCCTAGCAATTTGCGTTTGCTCTTGAAAGCAGGGTGTGAATGCACAATTGTGGTTATTTCTTCAGTTAGCCACAATGTGGTAGGTCTTGCAAATTGGATCCACAATTGTGGTTAGTTCTTCAGTTAGCCACAATGTGGTAGGTCGTGCAAATTGGATCCACAATTGTGGTTAGTTCTTCAGTTAGCCACAATGTGGTAGGTCGTGCAAATTGGATCCACAATTGTGGTTAGTTCTTCAGCTCCGCCAGCAACGTGGTAGGTCGTGCAAATTGGATCCACAATTGTGGTTTAGTTCTTCAGCTCACCACAATGTGGTAGGTTGTGCAGAATTGGATCCACAATTGTGGTTAGTTCTTCAGCTAGTCACAATGTGGTAGGTCTTGCAAATTGGATCCACAATTGTGGTTAGTTCTTCAGTTAGCCACAATGTGGTAGGTCGTGCAAATTGGATCCACAATTGTGGTTAGTTCTTCAGTTAGTCACAATGTGGTAGGTCGTGCAAATTGGATCCACAATTGTGGTTAGTTCTTCAGTTAGCCACAATGTGGTAGGTCGTGCAAATTGGATCCACAATTGTGCGTAGTACTTCAGTTAGCCACAATGTGGTAGGTCGAGCAAATAGGATCAACAATAGAGGTTCGTTCTTCACTTCGCAACAATGTGGTAGGTCGTGCAAATTGGATCCACAATTGTGGTTAGTTCCTTCAGTTAGCCACACTGTGTTAGGTCGTGCTAATTTGATCCTCACTTGTGGTTTGTTGTTCGGTTAGCCACAATTTGGTAGGTCTTGCAAATTGGATCCACAATTGTGGTTAGTTCTTCAGTTAGCCACAATGTGGTAGGTCGTGCAAATTGGATCCACAATTGTGGTTAGTTCTTCAGTTAGCCACAATGTGGTAGGTCGTGCAAATTGGATCCACAATTGTGGTTAGTTCTTCAGTTAGCCACAATGTGGTAGGTCGTGCAAATTGGATCCACAATTGTGGTTAGTTCTTCAGTTAGCCACAATGTGGTAGGTCGTGCAAATTGGATCCACAATTGTGGTTAGTTCTTCAGTTAGCCACAATGTGGTAGGTCGTGTAAATTGGATCCACAATTGTGGTTAGTCCTTCAGTTAGCCACAATGTGGTGGGTCATGCGAATTGAACCCAAAATTGTGGTTAGTTTGTCAGTTAGCCACATTGTGGTAGGTCGTGCATATTGGATCCACAATTGTGGTTAGTTCTTCAGTTAGCCACAATGTGGTAGGTCGTGCAAATTGGATCCGCAATTGTGGTTAGTTTTTCAGTCAGCCACAATGTGGTAGGTCGTGAAAATTGGATCCACAATTGTGGTTAGTTCTTCAGCTCACCACAACGTGGTAGGTCGTGCAAATTGGATCCACAATTGTGGTTAGTTCTTCAGCTCACCACAATGTGGTAGGTCGTGCAAATTGGATCCACAATTGTGGTTAGTTCTTCAGTTAGCCACAATGTGGTAGGTCGTGCAAATTGGATCCACAATTGTGGTTAGTTCTTCAGTTAGCCACAATGTGGTAGGTCGTGCAAATTGGATCCACAATTGTGGTTAGTTCTTCAGTTAGCCACAATGTGGTAGGTCGTGCAAATTGGATCCACAATTGTGGTTAGTTCTTCAGTTAGCCACAATGTGGTAGGTCATGCAAATTGGATCCACAATTGTGGTTAGTTCTTCAGTTAGCCACAATGTGGTAGGTCGTGCAAATTGGATCCACAATTGTGGTTAGTTCTTCAGTTAGCCACAATGTGGTAGGTCGTGCAAATTGGATCCACAATTGTGGTTAGTTCTTCAGTTAGCCACAATGTGGTAGGTCTTGCAAATTGGATCCACAATTGTGGTTAGTTCTTCAGTTAGCCACAATGTGGTAGGTCTTGCAAATTGGATCCACAATTGTGGTTAGTTCTTCAGTTAGCCACAATGTGGTAGGTCGTGCAAATTGGATCCACAATTGTGGTTAGTTCTTCAGTTAGCCACAATGTGGTAGGTCGTGCAAATTGGATCCACAATTGTGGTTAGTTCTTCAGTTAGCCACAATGTGGTAGGTCGTGCAAATTGGATCCACAATTGTGGTTAGTTCTTCAGTTAGCCACAATGTGGTAGGTCGTGCAAATTGGATCCACAATTGTGGTTAGTTCTTCAGTTAGCCACAATGTGGTAGGTCGTGCAAATTGGATCCACAATTGTGGTTAGTTCTTCAGTTAGCCACAATGTGGTAGGTCTTGCAAATTGGATCCACAATTGTGGTTAGTTCTTCAGTTAGCCACAATGTGGTAGGTCTTGCAAATTGGATCCACAATTGTGGTTAGTTCTTCAGTTAGCCACAATGTGGTAGGTCGTGCAAATTGGATCCACAATTGTGGTTAGTTCTTCAGTTAGCCACAATGTGGTAGGTCGTGCAAATTGGATCCACAATTGTGGTTAGTTCTTCAGCTCACCACAATGTGGTAGGTCGTGCAAATTGGATCCACAATTGTGGTTAGTTCTTCAGTTAGCCACAATGTGGTAGGTTGTGTAAATTGGATCCACAATTGTGGTTAGTTCTTCAGCTCACCACAATGTGGTAGGTCATGCAAATTGGATCCAAAATTGTGGTTAGTTGTTTAGTTAGTCACAATGTGGTAGGTCGTGCAAATTGGATCCACAATTGTGGTTAGTTCTTCAGTTAGCCACAATGTGGTAGGTCGTGCAAATTGGATCCACAATTGTGGTTAGTTCTTCAGTTAGTCACAAAGTGGTAGGTCTTGCAAACTGGATCCACAATTGTGGTTAGTTCCTCAGTTAACCACAATGTGGTAGGTCTTGCAAATTGGATCCACACTTGTAGTTAGTTCTTCAGCTCGCCACAATGTGGTAGGTCGTGCAAATTGGATCCACAATTGTGGTTAGTTCTTCAGTTAGCCACAATGTGGTAGGTCGTGCAAATTGGATCCACAATTGTGGTTAGTTCTTCAGTTAGCCACAATGTGGTAGGTCGTGCAAATTGGATCCACAAGTGTGGTTAGTTCTTCAGAAACACAATGTGGTAGGTCTTGAAAATTGGATCCAAAATTGTGGTTAGTTCTTCAGTTAGCCACAATGTGGTAGGTCGTGCAAATTGGATCCACAATTGTGGTTAGTTCTTCAGTTTGCCACAATGTCGTAGGTCTTGCAAACTGGATCCACAATTCTGGTTAGTTCTTCAGTTAGCCACAATGTGGTAGGTCTTGTAAATTGGATCCACAATTGTGGTTAGTCCTTCAGTTAGCCACAATGTGGTAGGTCATGGAAATTGATCCCAAAATTGTGGTTAGTTTTTCAGTTAGCCACATTGTGGTAGGTCGTGCAAATTGGATCCACAATTGTGGTTAGTTCTTCAGTTAGCCACAATGTGGTAGGTCGTGCAAATTGGATCCACAATTGTGGTTAGTTCTTCAGTTAGCCACAATGTGGTAGGTCGTGCAAATTGGATCCACAATTGTGGTTAGTTCTTCAGTTAGCCACAATGTGGTAGGTCGTGCAAATTGGATCCACAATTGTGGTTAGTTCTTCAGTTAGCCACAATGTGGTAGGTCGTGCAAATTGGATCCACAATTGTGGTTAGTTCTTCAGTTAGCCACAATGTGGTAGGTCGTGCAAATTGGATCCACAATTGTGGTTAGTTCTTCAGCTAGCCACAATGTGGTAGGTCGTGCAAATTGGATCCACAATTGTGGTTAGTTCTTCAGTTAGCCACAATGTGGTAGGTCGTGCAAATTGGATCCACAATTGTGGTTAGTTCTTCAGCTCGCCACAATGTGGTAGGTCGTGCAAATTGGATCCACAATTGTGGTTAGTTCTTCAGTTAGCCACAATGTGGTAGGTCTTGCAAATTGGATCCACAATTGTGGTTAGTTCTTCAGTTAGCCACAATGTGGTAGGTCATGCAAATTGGATCCACAATTGTGGTTAGTTCTTCAGTTAGCCACAATGTGGTAGGTCGTGCAAATTGGATCCACAATTGTGGTTAGTTCTTCAGTTAGCCACAATGTGGTAGGTCGTGTAAATTGGATCCACAATTGTGGTTAGTTCTTCAGCTCACCACAATGTGGTAGGTCGTGCAAATTGGATCCACAATTGTGGTTAGTTCTTCAGTTAGCCACAATGTGGTAGGTCGTGCAAATTGGATCCACAATTGTGGTTAGTTCTTCAACTCGCCACAATGTGATAGGTCATGCAAA
>JASANA010006752.1:0-42112 GCA_030248095.1 Ptycholaimellus sp. GST1_10
TTTCCAAATGCTGCTTTGATAACGGCTATTTGGCACCACAGGCCTCATCTTTCTTGCATCTCGCATCCGAGCCTCCTTCTCCTCCCTTCAACGCTTGGCCCATAATTCATCTCACTGCCGCAAAGGCCTCAGAGCCGAAATGATGCCAGTCATCAAAAATCGCTCCCACCAAAAATTGAAACGAATGGAATACCAAAAAAGTGGTGAATGGTCTTCAATGTTGCGTTATTCACACATGTATTTGGACTAACCCGTAAATAGCAAAAAACTCATAAACCTTTCAAAAAAACAGTAAGGATATACGAATACAACTTTTTTTGCTCGGTGTAATGGTGAGGTTGACATTGAGTGGATTAGTTTGGTGGAAGTAAGGCGGGTAAGCGGGGGCGGTCGTGGTAGGCCGGGTAAATATAAGGCGGTGGGAAAAAGCAGCTTTGCTCTCATCAGTTAGCTGGTCCATGTTTCACATGAGGAGAGGCATGGAGAAAGGGGGAAAAGTGGTGGGAATGCTTTTGGCAGGGCCATAAGCAGACGATGCCTTGGTGCTAAAGTATACGAGGCCCAGGGGATGGGAGGGAAAAGGGAAGTAGTGCTTTATGAAGGCTTATAACTTATGGCTGTTAGGAAAAAGGCGTCTTGCTTTCGCTTTCCGGAGGCGAAGGAAGGAGCTGCCCTGAGGACTAACGTTCTCGTTGGCAGCCAATGCCTAAAAGGAGCTGTCAGATCGGAAGCCTCCTAAATTCACCCCGCAAGCTTCGCCATTTCATACCACCTCCTTCAGCTGCACCTGCTCATTCCTTTCTTCCGCCCTCAAAGTTGCCGCCTGCTTGAATACCGGCTCAATTTAGTACATGCGATGGAATTAGCGCGCCCTCATGATGCTCGTCATCCTTTTCTGGATGCTGAGGGCAGGGGGAAGCGGGGATAGAGGGGGTAAGCTGGAGAGGGCGAGGGGGCCAGGGGTTGAAATGAGATTGGTTTGGAGGTGAGGGGAGGGGGGTGGGGCCTAGAGGGGATGAGGGGGAGTGGGGAAGTTGAGTGTAGTGGAGATCGGTGGCTCGGAAAGGAGGCGAATGGTTTTGAGAAGAACATAGGGAAGGAGCCTCTGCCCTCGTGCCTCCCCCCTCCCTCCTCCCTCCCTCCCACACCCCCTTCCCACTTGGCCTTCCGCTTTTCTCCAGACCCCCTGCCCCTGCCCCAAGTCTCTGCTAGGCAGCCCCCGCCCCCCCCCCAGCCCCTGCGCCGCCCGGGCGCCCCCGCGCAAGATGAGACTGGAAGTTGGCGCTCTGCGGGCTCCACACGAGGTCCTAATTGGAGCACTCCTGAGATTCCCTGCCTTTCTCGCTCCTCCTAAACGCCCCCTCCGCGCCCATTTCCTTCCTCAACTGCTTCTACTACCCCCTTACTATCACTTTCCAGCGCCATCCCATGATCAGCTAACAAAATCCCTCTCGCCAGACGACCTCCGCTCCAGGCTAAAGGATAGTGGCTGGGGCCAGAGCCGGTGAAGGTAGCAGAGAAGGCCTGCCGCTCGGTATTCATGAGATTCTCTCGCCTCATATTCTGCCGCCGCCGCCTCTCGCATTTCTTCAACACTTCCCAATCCTTCAAACATATCCCCTTCCCCTTTTCAACAGCCCTGCCACAAAATCTTATGGCGAGAAACACATAATTTGAAACTATCAACAAAATTAATCCAGTTTTGAAAAAAGGTCAAAAATAAATTGTCCGAATTGTTGCTTGTAATGGAATCGGCGTAGGGGAGAAGAGGTGGTATGAGGACTAGTGGCTGGAGGATGGGTGGAGGATTGGAAAGCTTTTAACGCTGCGCTAATCGTAAAGAGCCTACCTCCAAGTGGCGCCTACATTGCGGCCTCCTTCTCTAGTTCTCGTAAAACACCCTTTTTACATTCCTACTTTTCGCCTCTCTTGCCTTGTACAACTGATTTCAGATTTTCACGGCTTCTGCTTCTTTGAATCTTTGCTGTTTTTATGTCTCTCCAGCAGATGAATCAGGATGTTAGACATACTTTTTTATCCTCCAAACGCGGCAGGAAAAACAAGTAGGCTTACACTCATGAATGCGCACTCAACAAAATACCTCAGAATGAAGGAGTGACTTTTGCGAAAGGTTTTTCTGGAAAATGAAGCTTACATTCGCAGCACTACACTAGCCTAGTGGCCAAAGGAAACGGGGACATAACAAAAGGGTGATCATTGAAAGCGCTACAATACCTGAAGAGGGATATTTTGACAGAGAGAGCCTCCTTTCATTAGGAGAGGCTATACAAGAGGCTAAAGATTGAGACCAGTGTTCTGAAGCATAGGCCAGCCTCTAGCAATAAGCGAGAGCGGAAACTGCTGCTGAGCAGGGCTGGGCACGGAAGGCAGCCTTCCTCCACGCTCATGCCATACGATAATAATGGGATGAAAGGAGCAGTGGGTTTGGAGGGAAAATGCATGGAGTTTTCATGGAGGCTGGAGTAGGTAGAAAGAGCGAGACTTAGTCCGCACCTTCCTGCAAAACAGCGGCAATTGCATAGCTGGACTCAGAGAAGGGAAAAGAGGAAGGACAGAGGGGAGGAAGGAGAGAGGGGAAAAGAAAAGAGATGGAGGATGAACCGTCTCCGCACTCGCCTCTCCACTGGACTCCTGTGCTTGGTCGCTGGCGGCTGGCTCCTCCTCCTGCTCTACTGCCTCATTTCCCTGCAACAACACGCACCGCATGCTCCCGCTAGCCTACACACATAAGCCCATGCATTTAGTCTCAGCCGCATTTTAAAGCTCTGCATTGGCTCTGCATTTTTAAGCGAGAGCGATAACTCCAATGCGCATTTACACAATCTGCCAAATAACAAAAAACAGCTGACTGTTTTGTTAACTCATAATATGACGATTAAAGGTGTAGTGGGTGAGATAAAAAACAAAATAGATTCATGATAGATGAAGAATTTATATTTGTCAAAAGATTGACTAATTCTGCCACAAATTACTCAAATTATTAAACAGTTTTGAGTGATTCGGAATCTTCATACTTTTAAATGTAATTCCACAAATTAGGGGCGATAAATATGCAGAATTGGGCTTATAAGAGCTCCAAACATGAAAGGAGTTCAGGATTTTTCGCAAATTTTCGCTTTTTCATGGAATTATGTTGAAAAAACTTCAAATGTTACGCTTTTTTGATAATACTACAGACAATATGGGTATCAATCGCATTCATAAAGTCTTGGCAATAAAGCCTTAACAACAAATTTAAAGGAAAACACCACTACATCAAAATGATTGCGCACTCACAAAAATTCCAATTTTCCTATTTTTGTCAATAATCGTACCTTTTAAACCTTACGGCCTTGGACCTCTTGTGAGCCCATTTTTGCATATTTTCTGCCCGAAATTGGTGGAGTTATGTACGAATATATATAGATTCAACTAGTGTGATCGCCTCTAAAAATCTATCGGATCACCATATTCATTCAATTTTTCAGCTATATTAAAATTTGGTTCACAAAATTTAAGTATTATTTTGCAGCTACAAGGCATTGGGTTAGTGATAGGGAATAGTTGGATTGTGAATTGAAAGCTCATGCGCTAGGCAACAGTAAGAGAGAGGAGTAAAGGTGCGGATGGACAAAAAGAGTAACCTCCTCATCTTCTTCCTCCTCTTGGACAGGTGCTTTGGAGGCCTTGGGCGGGCGGCCACGTCCGCGTCCACGACCCCGACCTCGTCCACGCCCCTTCTTCACCACCGGCGCTTCTTCCCCTATTCCAAGCCTCTTCTCTTCACGGCCTTCCTCTCTCAGATCAGATGCAGAACCTTCCTCAGGGGCGGGCTCCTCCGGCGCCTCCTCCTCCTTGGCCCCGCCTCGTCGGCGGCTCGGCCTCGGCTTGTACTCGGCGGCCTCCTCCGGGGCCTCCTCCTCCTCCTCCTCCTCCTCCTCCTCCCCCGTCCGCTTGCGCCGACCGCCGGAGCGCGGGGCAGCCCCACTGGAGGCTCTGGGCTCGTTGGCAGGGGCCCTTCCTCTGCCGCGTCCTCTGCCGCGAGCAGGGCGTCCTCGCCCTCGCTTCTTCCCGTACTCCTCGTCGGATGGCTCCCCGCCCGAGTACTCCTCATCCGAGGCCTCCCGTGGGCCCAGCTGTCGCCGGGCGCTGGTCCCCTCCGCATCGCTCCCGTCGCTGTCCGCCACTACAAACGCCGCCATCCCTGCAGCCCTCTCATTGCCCCCTGCCCCATCTGGAGGGCTAGGAAAGGAGCCCAACCGGCCAGTCGCTCGGAGTAGTTCATGCGGCCGGCTGTCGAACGACGCTCGCGCGGCTTCGGCGGCGGCAGCTCCGCCCGCCCTCGACGACCGCCACGACCACGCTTGGCTGGCACCGCCGGAGCCGCCTCGCCCTCGCCTTCTCCACCTGCCGCCTCCCCTTCCCCGCCCCCCGCTTCCTCGCCTTCTCCGCTCTCCTCTTCCGTCTACCGGCACAGCTTCTTGAAGCCAAAGTCCCCAAGAGGGTGAGAGGTTGGTACTCGGGGCTGCTTGGGCGGCGGGGGTTTAGGCTGGCGTCCGCCGCGCCCGCGCCCTCGCCCACGGCCTCGTCCAGGCGGCCGTCCGCGGCGAGGTCGCCCGTCGTCGGGGACGGCGGAGGCGGCGGGCTCTGGGGCAGGCTGCTCCTCCTCCGGCTCAGCATCGTCCGCCGACTGCACCATCCATGGCGGCAGCTTACGCTTCGCCGGCCCCGAGCTCTCCTCCGCTTTCTTCTCCTCCCCTTTTTCTGTCTCCTCCTCCATCTTTTCCTCTTCCTTCGGCTCCTCCTTTTCCCCCTCCTCTTCCTCCTTTTCTTCCTCCGCCTCTTTGTCCTCCTCCTCCTCCTCGTCTTCCTTGGCCTCAGCCTTGTCCGCGTCCTCTTCGGCAATGATCTGGGTGGTGTCGGAGGAGGCGCGCTCCAGTTCTGCCTTCTCCGCTGCTACCTTAGCCTCCTCCACCTCCTCTTCCCCAATCACCTGAGACAATCCTTCATTCACCATTTCTAGGGGATGTGAATTGAGAGAACCTCGAAAGGCTCCTCGGCCTTGTTAGGCTGAAGCTCGGGGGCGGGCGGAATGCTGCTGGACTGTTCCTCGGCCACCTTGGGGAGGGAGGGAGGCTGAGTGAGAGTGGAGCAATAGAGAGGAGAGAAGAAGAGGTGGGAACGGGCTCAGGGGAGGGGTGCTCAGATGAGTCCTGGTCCCCGTTCGGCTGGGGCTGGTCGGGAGGGGCATCGCTGTTCTTCCCGGCTCCAGGGCCAAGCTCTGCCGCCGCCACCTCCGTTGACATTCTCGCTCTTCTGCCCGCTCTCACTCTCTCTCCTAGACGCCGTTTTTACGCTTTCAAGCTACCATTCAATCCCAATCCTCATTGCATTTCATTTCAGGGGAATGAAAGCTAGTACAGAGAGCGGGGCACAAAACATCTTTTGGCACCGGCATAGTAGAAAGGCGGACGTTTGTACTAGGAGCTACGGGGACAGGCCTACGAAATTGGCGCGCGCACAATGCGCTCAAATAGTATGTACGCATCACGGCTCAGATATTTAGTCCTCAGACTCAATGTTTTTTGCAAAATCCCGCCCTGCTACTGCCTATATGAGAGCGTGGAAAAGTGAGAAAAAATGCATGAAAAAGGAGGGTGCATGGGGAGGGGGCGGAGAAAGAGAGATTGAGGCAGAGAATACGTAGCCGACGCGCAGAGTGGGATTTGAAACGGACGCTTGCCAGTTGCAAAGGGGACTGGGGAAGGAAGGGAGGGGAGGCCTAGGGGGAAGGAGGGGCGGGAGGAGGAGGAGGAGGAGCATACACAGAGGCTACGCACTGCGTTGACCCCGAGCGGCCAAGGTAGGCACTACGCTGGCCACCGCTATTCCTTCAGCCAATTACGGTAGTCCGCCATTGCTCCACTAGCCCTCAATCAGGGATCCCTCATTGCGCTCCTTTGAACATCGCTAAGCATTTCACTCTTCCTCACAGCCTATCATAACCTATCAGAGCTACTCCTCAAGAACCCATTCATTGAGAAAACGGGCTACATATATTTAAGAAAGCATAGCTGCATTCATCCAGTTAAATTCAAAATGACACGTTTAAGAGCCATTTTATGTAAAGTCTTAGAAATCCTCAAATATAGCTGGAAAAGTCGATTTTCCAAGTTTCTAAGATTATGACCCAGGATGATAGAGGGTTCATTTGCGATCACCCTCCCGTTGGAATTTTTGAAAAAGACCTATCCTAGCCAGAGATATGGTCAAAAATGTAAACTGAGTCATAAAATTTGGTCCATTTTGGCGAATTCTGAGTTTCCAGCAAATTTGGCTTCAAAGCACAGCTAAAATTCATTCAATACCCAACTTCCGCATACCATTGTGAACCTAAGGACCTAACAAGTAAGTTTCTGTTAAAATCTCAGCCGTTTTTAGGTGATTTTTGCAAAATATGACCCAAGAAAAGTTAAATTCACAGATTTCACATTTTCAAAAAAAGTGATATTTTTCCAATTTTCACAAAAATTTTGGTTAAATGCCCCCCAATGCACATCATTTTCAAATTTTTCACATTATTTGGAACATTTTGATACCCATTTTGTATGGAACAATGGAAGCAGATAGGAGCTACAACCTTTAAAACTCAGTCACCTCCAAAAATGCCCTATGTTAAAACATAGGACGCTTCAGCTGTGGTAAAATTTTTGCACTAAAAAACTTCCTGCTCATCCAAAAAGCAATATAAACCCAATTCCTTTTCAGGCTTGCTAAATCTAATCCTTAGGCATGTTTTGATGCCAAAACATCACTGGTTGTGTCTCAATTTTTCCTCAACTGGACCCCTATTTGACAGCAAGTCCGAGTTTAGCCCTATGTTATAACATAGGCAAAAAATGAACAAAAATTTTTTTGTCTTGAAATTCAAATGCAATGCCCAAAACGCAAACAACTGACTCAGTTACACCTAAAAATATCGGTTTTATAGCCATTACTTGGATATATAACAATTTAAACAGTCTTAATTTATGCTCATTTTAAGTTGAAAATTGGCCAATTTCATCATCATATTATGTTGAATTAAATTATAAAATATATGGTAAATTTGCTATTTTTAGGTGGAACTGAGTTAGTTGTTTGCGTTTTAGGCATTGCATTTGAATTTCAAGACAAAAAAAAGTTGTTCATTTTTTGCCTATGTTATAACATAGGGCTAAACTCGGACTTGCTGTCAAATAGGGGTCCAGTTGAGGAAAAATTGAGACACAACCAGTGATGTTTTGGCATCAAAACATGCCTAAGGATTAGATTTAGCAAGCCTGAAAAGGAATTGGGTTTATATTGCTTTTTGGATGAGCAGGAAGTTTTTTAGTGCAAAAATTTTACCACAGCTGAAGCGTCCTATGTTTTAACATAGGGCATTTTTGGAGGTGACTGAGTTTTAAAGGTTGTAGCTCCTATCTGCTTCCATTGTTCCATACAAAATGGGTATCAAAATGTTCCAAATAATGTGAAAAATTTGAAAATGATGTGCATTGGGGGCATTTAACCAAAATTTTTGTGAAAATTGGAAAAATATCACTTTTTTGAAAATGTGAAATCTGTGAATTTAACTTTTCTTGGGTCATATTTTGCAAAAATCACCTAAAAACGGCTGAGATTTTAACAGAAACTTACTTGTTAGGTCCTTAGGTTCACAATGGTATGTGGAAGTTGGGTATTGAATGAATTTTAGCTGTGCTTTGAAGCCAAATTTGCTGGAAACTCAGAATTCGCCAAAATGGACCAAATTTTATGACTCAGTTTACATTTTTGACAATATTTCCGGCTAGGAAAGGTTTTTTTCAAAAATTCTAACGGGAGGGTGATCGCAAATGAACCCTCTATCATCCTGGGTAATAATCTTGGAAACTTGTAAAATCGACTTTTCCAGCTATATTTGACCCATTACATAAAGGGCCTCTTAAATCCCCAAAAACTTGAAAAGAGTATAGAGCAATATTGATTAATTTTCTGTTCGGATGCAACTGCGAAATTGCTCATTGAAACTATGAACAAAGGAATGCTTGGATGGAGTTTAGATAAAACTTGGATTTGGCCGGTACTGCAATGTGAATGCCTCTGCTGGGGCCCTGATAGTCTGTCTACCTACAGCCCCTCTTTCTGCTCCACAAACATTCATCAACAGGCGCGTCTTCTTTTATGCATTTCATCTAAATTCCGCCTATGCCGGGCTAGAAAAATGTGCACATTCATGGTTAAGATTTCTTTTTTATCAAACAAGTTTTAAGGAAAACTTAATTAATTTAAACATAAAAAAACCCATAATAATTGGAAATTGTATGAAAATATTAAAAATTTTGTTGTGTTTTTATTAAATAAATTATTTTGGAACTGTGCGCTCCGGAAAACATAGAAAAGGTAAAGAAATAAATTTTCTATGCTGCTCCGAACCCATCTCAAATCACACCCCATCGTTAATTGATCTTATCCCACCATTGTTTTGTTTCATTCTGCTCAACACTTCGTGCCTGGCTTCAGGACATAACTGGCAGACTCAGAAATTGCAGCGGGCTTAAGAGGCGTTTCGCGAGAAAGTGGCGAATGGCTAAAGGAAGGTGGCCCAAAAATTTTTTTGACCCCCCAATTTTATTGTATTTTCTGAAAAAGCATTTAATTTTGTCCTATGAGCCAAAATGAGAGCACCCAACTCGGTTTAGTTAGGCCACTATGGGTACAAATGTAAAGAGAGGTCAGCAAGAAAAGCAATTTATTAGTATTGAGGATGCTGCCCAAAAAAAAATTTTTTTCTCTACATATTTTCTGGCAACTACCAACTATTGCATATCAAATTGGAGCTTTTGAGCTGATAAAGAGCGTGGTGTCATTTGTTTGGACATTATTGCGAGTTTTTGTGTGAAAAAAAGCTTCGGAATCATAAAGTATGTTTTTTATATTGGAGGGTTTTCAGCAAAAATCAGAAATATCTCGCCAGGACTTCATTTCTCTGCGCATGCGACACACATTTTCGGATTTGTCATGAAATTTTGACCCTAAAACATAAATAATATGCCCTGAGCGAGGTGAGCATCGAGAAATATTATGACTTTTTCTCATACACTCCTTATATTGCCTATGTTATAACATAGGGCTCTAAAAATAGGTTGTAAAATTGTCACTAAAAAACTTCCCATTTCTCACACACTGACTCTTGCTCAAATTCCTTTTCAGATAGATTGTTTCAAACATTTCTCCAGCTACTGTTGCCAAAAGATTAGGGATATGTACTATATTGCCAACGAAAATGGCCAAAGTTTGATGACAGGTCCAAAATTCGCCTATGCTATAACATAGGCCAAAAATGACAAAAAAATTTTTGCTCTTAATTTTTCAATTTAACTGCTCAACTTCAATCTTCTGATCATTCCGCATCTATGAATACCATTTTTGGAATTGTTTCTTCATAAAAAAAAAGAAAATAAATGATTCATAAAAACCGAAAAATAAGGTCTAAATTTCATCAATTGCAAACTCCATTTCTGAGCATTTTTTTTAGTATATCCATAATAAAAATGGTATTTCTAGATGCAGAATGATCAGAAGATTGAAGTTGAGCAGTTAAATTGAAAAATTAAGAGCAAAATTTTTTTTTGTCGTTTTTGGCCTATGTTATAGCATAGGCAAATTTTGGACCTGTCATAAAACTTTGGCCATTTTCGTTGGCAATATAGTACATATCCCTAATCTTTTGGCACCAGTAGCTGGAGAAATGTTTGAAACAATCTATCTGAAAAGGAATTTGAGCATGAGTCAGTGTGTGAGAAATGGGAAGTTTTTAGTGACAATTTTACAACCTATTTTTAGAGCCCTATGTTATAACATAGGCAATATAAGGAGTGTATGAGAAAAAAGTCATAATATTTCTCGATGCTCACCTCGCTCAGGGCATATTATTTATGTTTTAGAGTCAAAATTTCATGACAAATCCGAAAATGTGTGTCGCATGCGCAGGGAAATGAAGTCCTAGCGAGATATTCTTAATTTTTGCTGAAAAACAAAAGTCTCGGAAATTAGTTTGTTTCAAACTTATGGCTGTTGCTCAAATGCAAAACCTTAATTTACCAATCTATGGCTACTAAAACGTTCATCTAATTATAAGCTTTCAGAATCTGTGCCTACTTGCATTGTTTTTTTTAAAATTTGGTGGAGAAAATGCTTAAAATAAAAGTTCATTTCACTAAATCACAATTTTAAAATTTACAAAATGTAAGATTTGTTTAATCAAGCATTACGGCGTCAGTTTACAGCTTTGAGCTGAGATCTTTTGGAGTCTTATATAAAAATGTCTGAGGAAAATTACCTTATACTCAGTTTATAGTCGTAAAAAAATTTTGGACCACGATTCTCAACCCTCTCGTGAAACTGGTCTTAAATGCCACCGGCTTAAATTGCCCACAGATCTATAAAGTCAGAGGAATAAATTGCCCTGACCCTCAATTTTGCTCCGCCACCAGTTTGATTAATTAGTGCAATTCTGAGTGAGCCCTTACCAAGGGAATACCTCAATTAAGTGTTAATTAGATTGCAAGCCAGGCCAATGGCTCTTCAATTTTATCGCTAGCCATTATCTTTTGGACTGAAATTTTAAAAGGTATTTTTATATGGGATAATAAGAATTTGAGACATTTGAATTTTTTTTCGGAAATCTTATGTACTTATCGATTGCTAAAAATTAGCATTTTTGAGGCGAAGCCGCCTCCAAAAATCCGCAGGTATTCCTTACATAATTTCCATTTCGATTAGTTACCAAGCAATATATTGCCTGGCAACCAAGCGTGAATGTTGAGCGATAGTAGGTGATGAGTGGTGGGCTGAAGTGAAGAGGGGTGGGAAACTGCACGGAGCAGGAGCTCCTGGGGGTCTGGGTTGCCGGCGGCGGCATTCCTTCGCCTCATCTGGCCCTGGGCCTTGCCACTTTCCTTTTCCCTTTCAACCTGGCCACCTTCATCCTCCTCCTTGCCCTCACCCACTCCAAACGGCTGCCTTGGAAGCGCTAGTGTTTTGAGCGATAGTAGGTGATGAGCGGTGGGCTGAAGTGAAGAGGGATGGGAAACTGCACGGAGCAGGAGCTCCTGGGGGTCTGGGTTGCCGGCGGCGGTATTCCTTCGCCTCATCTGGCCCTGGGCCTTGCCGCTTTCCTTTTCCCTTTCAACCTGGCCACCTTCATCCTCCTCCTCGCCCTCACCCACTCCAAACGGCTGCCTTGGAAGCGCTAGTGTTTTGAGCGATAGTAGGTGATGAGCGGTGGGCTGAAGTGAAGAGGGCTGGGAAACTGCACGGAGCAGGAGCTCCTGGGGGTCTGGGTTGCCGGCGGCGGCATTCCTTCGCCTCATCTGGCCCTGGGCCTTGCCGCTTTCCTTTTCCCTTTCAACCTAGTAGTATAGATGATGTACCCACTTGCGCCCATTTTACCCCTTTTTGCTGGAGAAAAGTAAACAATATGCTCATGACAATGCAGTTTTCGGGTGCGAGAATAGGGAAGCTCTCTAAATGTGCTCTAACTATGCTCTAACTGCGCTACAAATGATAATGCAGTTTCTTACTAACTGCGCTTTGCCTGCTCATCTTACAAAGGGGTAAAAAACGGGTATTTTACCTAAGTTTTATTTATACTACTTCTTGTCTTTCGATTGTTCGATATTCATATTTTCATAAAATGTGTTGATCGGTTTCTACTTTTTTCGATCGTTTTTTCAATTGTTGTTTGCAAATAACCAATCAATAAATTGCTTCAGTCGTCATTTCATCTGCACAAAAGATCGTAAACAATAAGCAGAATAGACTGGCTTTTCGCTATCGAGTTTTTCGCAGTAAAAGTCATTAAAGTAGAGCCTGGCAGAATAGCTTGGCTTTTTGGTATCAAAGAAATCAAGTTTTTCGCAGTAGAAGTCGGCAAAGAAGAGCCTGGCAGAATAGCTTGGCATCATATCGCAGATTTCTTCTCAATTACTTGCCAATGAAAATCGATTATATGATGCCGTTAGGATGAGTAGCTCACCTTAGTACAGATGTTCTTTAACTCGGCTCAGGTGAAGTAGTTGTGCTCGTCCAGGACGTTTCCTCATCCAGGTCCTGCTTCGTTCGCCTCGCCAATTTCCTCAATTACTCATGGATAAAAAATGACTAGAGGCTTGCATTTGGATGAGTAGGATGTTAAAGAAGATGGGAATGCTCACCTTAGCTGGTAGTTGCACTGTCTCGTCAAGTGGTCGAATCATCCTCCGTGTAATTGGCTCGTAAATATTTGAGCCTGAAATACATCCCATCATGATTCACCGTAAAAATTGCTTGGAGTAAGTTTCAAGAGGAATACATTGGAGATCCTCAGCCTCATCCATTTTTCCGCCAGAGTATGTTGCCGAAAATGAGACTAGCCAAGACTTCACTTACTCCGGCTAGTTTCTCCTACAAAATTTGACGTGACCTAGAGTCCAGAAGCAGATGAAGAAGGCGTGAAAAAGGAAGAAGGTAATACAGCAGCGGCGATGTACTGGCCCAGCTTGGACTCGCCGGAGAATATGGCGACGGTGACGAAGCCGCCTAGATGGAGCAGCATCAGTGACGCAATGATAGCTGTTTCCTTAACACACCCTTCCTATTCTCGGATTGTTTCAGAAATTAGAAGCGAAACAAAGAGCGGGTGCACTTTCTTCAGCCATTGATTCAAACTGGCCACCCGAAGCACAAACAGCACCAGGATCACTGCAAGTCACATGAATTGGCCTAGAGTGACATTCAATGTTGTCATTGCATTACCTTTCTAGCATATATGACTTTACGAGACGTGGTCAACGCGAAAGCTGCTTAGGTAAAATATCCTAGAGCAAATGAATAGATTTTACCTATAAAACCGATGGCAAAGACGAACGTTGCGAAATTCATCGCTGGGTAGAAATGATCACTGCATATACTCCAAGTGCATCCGATGATGCTGCTTAGAAAACAGAGCAGAAAATCCAGGACCTAAGAATACCCCTTTTAGCTATAATAACTCCATGAACGAAGCCCATTGGGGTTGGCACCACTAGAATTTGGCGAAGACTCTAAAATCACCCCTCAAGATTTATAATCTTAGTACACCAAGCTACCAAGCTATCAAACATGGTTTAGCTTTGGGCTATGCAGTATATTTTGAGGGTAGAGGGTAGGTGGGCGAGAGAAATCACGTACAACACAGCTAGCTGTTTAATGCTTGAGCCTCCCCATGGTCTCAAAAACGATGTATTGCTACGCTCTATTCCAGGTAGCAGCTGCCTTTCAAGACAAGTGAATACTATCTTGACAAACTGTACTTGCATTTCAAGACAAGGTATTCTCGGCTATCGCCAAGATGCGCGGCCGTTTTTTGCCTCTGCCCTGCAAAATTAAGCTGAATTTATTAAAAAACCAGAAATTTATGGATGTTCGAATTTTTGAAAGATCAAGATTTTAGGTTTTTGACTATAAAGCAAGAAATGATAAATTTTTGAAAAAGTCCTTTTCGCAACTTAAAGATGTCACCATGACAGATCTACATGCCAAAAATCAACTGATTTCACTGAAAAACCATCGATTTATAAATGTTCAAATTTTTGAAACATCAATATTTTTGGTTTTGACCTAAATCGGGAAAAAAATATTTCTGAAAATCCTTTTGCCAGCTTCAAGAAATCGCATCACCGGATGTACCTGCCAAAAATCAGCTGATTTCATTGTAAAACCAGTGATTTATGATTTTTGGTGCTTTGAAACATCAAAAAGTTGAGTTTTAGGCGAAAAACGCAAAATTACGCCAAGCACCAAAAATGGCCTGGAGATACCAACCAGACGGACCTTCATGCAAAAAATCAGCCAATTTCGTTGAAAAACCACGGAGGCCCGCCCCCGGAATGACATATATATATATATATATATATATACTAGTAATATAGGTCAGTGGCCGCGCTACGCGCGGCCACATTTAGTTGAAAGTTATGCCAACACACCCCGAATCTTGCTAAAGAAAAACCAGATATATAAAGAAAATCTTGCTATTAAAACCAGAAAAAATATTTCAAAAAAGACTGCTTAAAGACTGCTTTGAGTCACTACTCAAGACCAAACAACTCAAGTAACACTTGAGGTGAATCTCTAGGACAATTTGCATCAGATTGTCCGAGATAATGCTTACTCAAACTTGCCTTGAAGGAATACTTAATTTATCCCAAAAACATCAGACTCACGGGTAGGCCAGAAAACGAAAAATTGGCTTCATTCAATCAATTTTTTTCCAATTATTTTATTTGAATCTTTGAAAAAAAACCAGTTAATTTTATGCAGAATTGTTGTAGCGTTAATTTAAAAAAAAGTCCGACAGGAAATGTTAAGAATTGAATGAGCTACAAAGGAGTAAAGTCAAAAAAGGGGCAAAAATTGCGAAATTTGTCACGTTTTCAATCATAACTTATTGTTAAGGAAAAACTGCGAGGACGAGCGGTGATATTTTGTCAATCTTGCCGAGATCTGTCCAAAATGCTATCATATGCCAAGATAGGTTGAGAATCCAGACCCCGCCGAGACCCCTCCAAAAATGGCATCACCCGTATTATATAAGATATGCGGAAAGACGGAAGCAAAAATGGGGTAACTGCTTAAGCTGGCCTTGGCCGCGCGCCGCTTCGGGCAGGGCGCCAGAGCTCCTCCGGCCTCCGGGCACGGGTGCTACGGCCCCTACGCTTCGCCTAGCATGCTTCGCATGCTAGGCTACGCTCCGGGGCCTCCGCACCCATGCCCTCCGGCCTCCGGAGCTCTGACTGCCCTGCCCTCCGCGGCAGGCGGCCTGCGGCCGCGCAAAAACTTGTTCAATAAATATACGTTTTTTCGGTTTAAGGTGTCGGGATATGCAAAACAAAGATGTATGAGTATATTTTAAAACTAATGAAACGGCAGCAGGTAAATTTGAAACATAGATTTAAGAGGGTGGGAGCGTAAGGAAGAGATAGATAACCATCTCCACAATGCGAAGAATGCCAGCTCGCGATTTGATATAGTTAAAATCCCACGTTGGGCGAATCACGCCAACCACGTACTGTTCCATCTATTTGTCGCCTGTTCTCTATTATCTAGAGTTTAGTGCGCATGAAAACGCCTTCATGAAATGCACTTTGAGAAAAGTTTGCGCGTCAAAGTTTACCCAGGAGCGCTCAAAATATGCGAACGGAAAGAGTATTTTGTGCTACTGACTAGCACCGAGCTACTCTTGTTTTTTAATGCGTTTTGGGAAATTAAATTATTTTGCACAAAATGTTAATGCCCGTTTTCGTTTTTGTTTAGTTTAGTTAAATTTTGAAAACGCAATTTGTCCTTGTTAAACAAAACCAAAATTTAAAAAAAACGTCTTATGAAATGATGCCATGCCTTCTTTTCTTCATTACTGCATTTTCTGTTCATTTTTCCATTTTTTTAAATCAATGATATAGCAATGGTTTAAATTTGTACATTGACAGGACGGGCACTGAATGAATTGGAACAATTTAAAGCGGCTAGCATGAAGTAAAGGGCAGAAAATCTTAAATAATTTATCAAGAAGCTCTATATCCAAAAACTCTTGTTGTGACACTAGCTGCACTCAAAATCAATCATCAATGCAACAAAGAAGACGTAAATGAAAAAGTCAATTCTGCTTGCAAACATTTCAGCTGCCACAGGAATAGCAGGTGATATTGGAGGGTTAGGGCAGTCTTATGGATTGGTTCGGCAGCGCTGTTTGCAGTGTCAGTCGGAAGGTAATGGAGCTGGAAATAGAGGCTAGGAGGAAGGTGAAGAGTAAATAGGAGGTGAAGCTGACAATGGCGTTGCCAGTACATCCTAGCACAGCGCTAAGAGCAATAGGAGCTGGCCACTAGCTTTTGGCACAGTTGGCAAGTCGGAGGCGGCATCTCGGAGATTTGCGGGCGCAGTTTTGGGGCAGTGCTTGAGGCGGCGACGAGGTCTTTGGCCAGGAAACAGGCACCCGCAAGCTTTCCCTCATTCTCCTCCTTGGGGCAGTGCTTGAGGCGGCGACGAGGTCTTTGGCCAGGAAACAGGCACCCGCAAGCTTTCCCTCATTCTCCTCCATGGGGCAGTGCTTGAGGCGGCGACGAGGTCTTTGGCCAGGAAACAGGCACCCGCAAGCTTTCCCTCATTCTCCTCCTTGGGGCAGTGCTTGAGGCGGCGACGAGGTCTT
Organism: Ptycholaimellus sp. GST1_10; assembly: GCA_030248095.1. Taxonomy (NCBI): domain Eukaryota; kingdom Metazoa; phylum Nematoda; class Chromadorea; order Chromadorida; family Chromadoridae; genus Ptycholaimellus; species Ptycholaimellus sp. GST1_10. Next base: position 16,247 of record JASANA010006752.1, read on the forward strand.
TGGCCAGGAAACAGGCACCCGCAAGCTTTCCCTCATTCTCCTCCTTGGGGCAGTGCTTGAGGCGGCGACGAGGTCTTTGGCCAGGAAACAGGCACCCGCAAGCTTTCCCTCATTCTCCTCCTTGGGGCAGTGCTTGAGGCGGCGACGAGGTCTTTGGCCAGGAAACAGGCACCCGCAAGCTTTCCCTCATTCTCCTCCTTGGGGCAGTGCTTGAGGCGGCGACGAGGTCTTTGGCCAGGAAACAGGCACCCGCAAGCTTTCCCTCATTCTCCTCCTTGGGGCAGTGCTTGAGGCGGCGACGAGGTCTTTGGCCAGGAAACAGGCACCCGCAAGCTTTCCCTCATTCTCCTCCTTGGGGCAGTGCTTGAGGCGGCGACGAGGTCTTTGGCCAGGAAACAGGCACCCGCAAGCTTTCCCTCATTCTCCTCCTTGGGGCAGTGCTTGAGGCGGCGACGAGGTCTTTGGCCAGGAAACAGGCACCCGCAAGCTTTCCCTCATTCTCCTCCTTGGGGCAGTGCTTGAGGCGGCGACGAGGTCTTTGGCCAGGAAACAGGCACCCGCAAGCTTTCCCTCATTCTCCTCCTTGGGGCAGTGCTTGAGGCGGCGACGAGGTCTTTGGCCAGGAAACAGGCACCCGCAAGATTTCCTTCATTCTCCTCCTTGGGGCAGTGCTTGAGGCGGCGACGAGGTCTTTGGCCAGGAAACAGGCACCCACAAGCTTTCCCTCATTCTTCTCCTTGGGGCAGTGCTTGAGGCGGCGACGAGGTCTTTGGCCAGGAAACAGGCACCCGCAAGCTTTCCCTCATTCTCCTCCTTGGGGCAGTGCTTGAGGCGGCGACGAGGTCTTTGGCCAGGAAACAGGCACCCACAAGCTTTCCCTCATTCTCCTCCTTGGGGCAGTGCTTGAGGCGGCGACGAGGTCTTTGGCCAGGAAACAGGCACCCGCAAGATTTCCCTCATTCTCCTCCTTGGGGCAGTGCTTGAGGCGGCGACGAGGTCTTTGGCCAGGAAACAGGCACCCGCAAGATTTCCCTCATTCTCCTCCTTGGGGCAGTGCTTGAGGCGGCGACGAGGTCTTTGGCCAGGAAACAGGCACCCGCAAGCTTTCCCTCATTCTCCTCCTTGGGGCAGTGCTTGAGGCGGCGACGAGGTCTTTGGCCAGGAAACAGGCACCCGCAAGATTTCCCTCATTCTCCTCCTTGGGGCAGTGCTTGAGGCGGCGACGAGGTCTTTGGCCAGGAAACAGGCACCCGCAAGCTTTCCCTCATTCTCCTCCTTGGGGCAGTGCTTGAGGCGGCGACGAGGTCTTTGGCCAGGAAACAGGCACCCACAAGCTTTCCCTCATTCTTCTCCTTGGGGCAGTGCTTGAGGCGGCGACGAGGTCTTTGGCCAGGAAACAGGCACCCGCAAGCTTTCCCTCATTCTCCTCCTTGGGGCAGTGCTTGAGGCGGCGACGAGGTCTTTGGCCAGGAAACAGGCACCCACAAGCTTTCCCTCATTCTCCTCCTTGGGGCAGTGCTTGAGGCGGCGACGAGGTCTTTGGCCAGGAAACAGGCACCCGCAAGATTTCCCTCATTCTCCTCCTTGGGGCAGTGCTTGAGGCGGCGACGAGGTCTTTGGCCAGGAAACAGGCACCCGCAAGATTTCCCTCATTCTCCTCCTTGGGGCAGTGCTTGAGGCGGCGACGAGGTCTTTGGCCAGGAAACAGGCACCCGCAAGCTTTCCCTCATTCTCCTCCTTGGGGCAGTGCTTGAGGCGGCGACGAGGTCTTTGGCCAGGAAACAGGCACCCGCAAGATTTCCCTCATTCTCCTCCTTGGGGCAGTGCTTGAGGCGGCGACGAGGTCTTTGGCCAGGAAACAGGCACCCGCAAGCTTTCCCTCATTCTCCTCCTTGGGGCAGTGCTTGAGGCGGCGACGAGGTCTTTGGCCAGGAAACAGGCACCCGCAAGATTTCCCTCATTCTCCTCCTTGGGGCAGTGCTTGAGGCGGCGACGAGGTCTTTGGCCAGGAAACAGGCACCCGCAAGCTTTCCCTCATTCTCCTCCTTGGGGCAGTGCTTGAGGCGGCGACGAGGTCTTTGGCCAGGAAACAGGCACCCGCAAGCTTTCCCTCATTCTCCTCCTTGGGGCAGTGCTTGAGGCGGCGACGAGGTCTTTGGCCAGGAAACAGGCACCCGCAAGCTTTCCCTCATTCTCCTCCTTGGGGCAGTGCTTGAGGCGGCGACGAGGTCTTTGGCCAGGAAAGAGGCACCCGCAAGCTTTCCCTCATTCTCCTCCTTGGGGCAGTGCTTGAGGCGGCGACGAGGTCTTTGGCCAGGAAACAGGCACCCGCAAGCTTTCCCTCATTCTCCTCCTTGGGGCAGTGCTTGAGGCGGCGACGAGGTCTTTGGCCAGGAAACAGGCACCCGCAAGCTTTCCCTCATTCTCCTCCTTGGGGCAGTGCTTGAGGCGGCGACGAGGTCTTTGGCCAGGAAACAGGCACCCGCAAGATTTCCTTCATTCTCCTCCTTGGGGCAGTGCTTGAGGCGGCGACGAGGTCTTTGGCCAGGAAACAGGCACCCACAAGCTTTCCCTCATTCTCCTCCTTGGGGCAGTGCTTGAGGCGGCGACGAGGTCTTTGGCCAGGAAACAGGCACCCGCAAGCTTTCCCTCATTCTCCTCCTTGGGGCAGTGCTTGAGGCGGCGACGAGGTCTTTGGCCAGGAAACAGGCACCCACAAGCTTTCCCTCATTCTCCTCCTTGGGGCAGTGCTTGAGGCGGCGACGAGGTCTTTGGCCAGGAAACAGGCACCCGCAAGCTTTCCCTCATTCTCCTCCTTGGTGCAGTGCTTGAGGCGGCGACGAGGTCTTTGGCCAGGAAACAGGCACCCGCAAGATTTCCCTCATTCTCCTCCTTGGGGCAGTGCTTGAGGCGGCGACGAGGTCTTTGGCCAGGAAACAGGCACCCGCAAGATTTCCCTCATTCTCCTCCTTGGGGCAGTGCTTGAGGCGGCGACGAGGTCTTTGGCCAGGAAACAGGCACCCGCAAGATTTCCCTCATTCTCCTCCTTGGGGCAGTGCTTGAGGCGGCGACGAGGTCTTTGGCCAGGAAACAGGCACCCGCAAGATTTCCCTCATTCTCCTCCTTGGGGCAGTGCTTGAGGCGGCGACGAGGTCTTTGGCCAGGAAACAGGCACCCGCAAGATTCCCCTCATTCTCCTCCTTGGGGCAGTGCTTGAGGCGGCGACGAGGTCTTTGGCCAGGAAACAGGCACCCGCAAGATTTCCCTCATTCTCCTCCTTGGGGCAGTGCTTGAGGCGGCGACGAGGTCTTTGGCCAGGAAACAGGCACCCGCAAGATTTCCCTCATTCTCCTCCTTGGGGCAGTGCTTGAGGCGGCGACGAGGTCTTTGGCCAGGAAACAGGCACCCGCAAGATTTCCCTCATTCTCCTCCTTGGGGCAGTGCTTGAGGCGGCGACGAGGTCTTTGGCCAGGAAACAGGCACCCGCAAGATTTCCCTCATTCTCCTCCTTGGGGCAGTGCTTGAGGCGGCGACGAGGTCTTTGGCCAGGAAACAGGCACCCGCAAGATTTCCCTCATTCTCCTCCTTGGGGCAGTGCTTGAGGCGGCGACGAGGTCTTTGGCCAGGAAACAGGCACCCGCAAGCTTTCCCTCATTCTCCTCCTTGGGGCAGTGCTTGAGGCGGCGACGAGGTCTTTGGCCAGGAAACAGGCACCCGCAAGATTTCCCTCATTCTCCTCCTTGGGGCAGTGCTTGAGGCGGCGACGAGGTCTTTGGCCAGGAAACAGGCACCCGCAAGATTTCCCTCATTCTCCTCCTTGGGGCAGTGCTTGAGGCGGCGACGAGGTCTTTGGCCAGGAAACAGGCACCCGCATGATTTCCCTCATTCTCCTCCTTGGGGCAGTGCTTGAGGCGGCGACGAGGTCTTTGGCCAGGAAACAGGCACCCGCAAGATTCCCCTCATTCTCCTCCTTGGGGCAGTGCTTGAGGCGGCGACGAGGTCTTTGGCCAGGAAACAGGCACCCGCAAGATTTCCCTCATTCTCCTCCTTGGGGCAGTGCTTGAGGCGGCGACGAGGTCTTTGGCCAGGAAACAGGCACCCGCAAGATTTCCCTCATTCTCCTCCTTGGGGCAGTGCTTGAGGCGGCGACGAGGTCTTTGGCCAGGAAACAGGCACCCGCAAGATTTCCCTCATTCTCCTCCTTGGGGCAGTGCTTGAGGCGGCGACGAGGTCTTTGGCCAGGAAACAGGCACCCGCAAGATTTCCCTCATTCTCCTCCTTGGGGCAGTGCTTGAGGCGGCGACGAGGTCTTTGGCCAGGAAACAGGCACCCGCAAGCTTTCCCTCATTCTCCTCCTTGGGGCAGTGCTTGAGGCGGCGACGAGGTCTTTGGCCAGGAAACAGGCACCCGCAAGATTTCCCTCATTCTCCTCCTTGGGGCAGTGCTTGAGGCGGCGACGAGGTCTTTGGCCAGGAAACAGGCACCCGCAAGCTTTCCCTCATTCTCCTCCTCCTGGCTGCAATTATTCATCTTCTTTTTAAAATCCCACACGACCTATCTGCTGTGGTAACACAGCATTGCTTAATTAATAGTGGATAAAAGCAGTAATATCTTGGAAAAGAAGAAAAGAAGAAAGTAACCTGCAGCCATAGCAAGAAGTGGGGAAATGAATGCCTAGCGGGAACCAGCGGGAATGGAATCCGTGGGGCAAGTCATGCTCCAGGGCCGCTGCTCTGGCCAGGCTATAGCGTCTCCATGCGCTCATCTCAAACAAACGTCTAAAAGAGGAGCATGCGTTAAATTCAGGCAACCTTACAAAGAAGAGGCAATGCGAGATTCGTTTGGCTGAGCAATATCTGAGCGATGTCGGAAGCGATACGGTTGCAAATGGCACCTTCCAAAATCGGCATGCTTTCGATTTGTTTCTCAAAGTGAGATTGCAAGCCTGCAGAAAATCCTTGAGCAGGCTTGGGATATCATTTTCTCGGAATAATTTTACCGCGAAAGTGATTGTGATGCCAGCTGGGGAAAGGCAAACTTTTCACCGAGACTGGTACGCCTGGAAGATGCACAGCAGGCTTGTTTGGATAGGCAGTGTTAAGCGAAGGATGAACCATATGGGCTCCAGATTAACTTCTGGCTTGTTGATGGTACCAGTTATACTACTAAATCCATGACAAAGTAAGATTGAAAAGATTCTAGAGGAGAACTTTTGCCAAAAACCAATGTATGTGCATTAAAAAAGCATTCGTTATTTGAGGAACAAAACAGGAAAAACCGTGAGAAAGATGTTTTGAGTTTATATATTTAAAATATTTATATTTAAAACAGCAGGGATCCATATCAGGAGGGGAAAGTAATCATTTCAGTTGAAATTTATTTTGACTTCAACCCACATTAGTGAATCAAACAAGTATATGGCGCATAGCGCAATAGGTGACCGCGGAGCGTATTCCCCTTCCACATTCAACAGCAGAGATGCCAAAAATGAAGGAATGTTTTCATTGCAAGGGTGAACATTTTTTCTCAAAAGGGTAAGTCTGTGGTTTCTCAGCCAATTTCAAAAGTAAGCACAGATTAAGAATCGGTATATATGACTTGTGAATCAAAAAACCAAAGTCTTCTGTGCAATTATCAGCCGTTCAGCATCTACTGCTTATTGATGCTATCAGCACATGTGAAAGTTTGTCCCTCAAGAGGGTAGGTCTGTGGTTTCCCAACCATTTTCACAAGTAAGAAAAAATTTGGAATAGTTGTATACGACTTGTGAATCAAAAAACCATAGTCTACTGTTCAATTATCAGCCGTTCAGCTGCTACTGATTATTGATGATATTGTCATGCATGAAAGTTTGTCACTCAAGAGGATAAGAGTGTGGTTTCTCAACCATTTTCAAAAGTAAGCACAGATTTAGAATCGTTATATACGACTTGTGATTCAAAAAACCAAAGTCTTCTGTTCAATTCTCAGCCGTTCAGCTGCTATTGATTATTGATGCGATTGTCATGCATGAAAGTTTGTCACTCAAGAGGATAAGTCTGTGGTTTCTCAACTATTTTCAAAAGTAAGCACAGATTTGGAATCGTTATATACGACTTGTGAACAAAAAAACTCAAGTCTTTTTTGCAATTCGCAAGATTAAAGGTGCTACAGCGCAAAAACACTATATTGCAATTTCCAAACCATTCTACCCAAAAAAGTAATGTTTCAAATGGTCAAATTCCGAGTCTACCCCTCCAGATCTTCCTAAAATAGCATTACCTTTCAGGAAAAAAAAAGTTTGTCAAGATCCGTTGAGAATTCGCCCGTGGACAGCATTTCCAGGAACATACAAGACTAAAATGCTACAGCATGAGCTGCTTATGAATTGTCAATCATCAAAAAGAACTAGACAAGGTGTGACAAAATCGTGATAAATTTCGATTTAAATTATAAACCATTTTGAGTCAAAATTTTAACAGGTTCATCTACGAAATCCACTGAGCATTCATAAGCAGGCGGCAATTTATGGCAGGAAACTTGTCATTTCAATTATTCTAGTTTTTATTTTGTCTTTAATTTTTGATTAAATGATGTTATTTGTGAACTTTACTCTTACAGAAGCCTCTTATAGAAAAATACATGTAAAATTTGAAAAGTGATTTGAAAATAAAAAATTGATCATATTGCAAATGCCAGCAAAAGTTAACTTTACTTTAGCTAATTTCAAATTAACTTTAATTTTGTTTGTTTTATTTTGTTACACCTCATTTAGTAAACTTATAATTTCATTGTGACCAAAATTCAGAAAAAAAATTTTGATGTAACAATTTTTTTTATTTCACTAGTTGTATGTTCTATCATTCACTAATTTTTGTTCTCTTTGTGCCAAAATTGCCGCCTGCTTATGAATGCTCAGTGGATTTCGTAGATGAACCTGTTAAAATTTTGACTCAAAATGGTTTATAATTTAAATCGAAATTTATCACGATTTTGTCACACCTTGTCTAGTTCTTTTTGATGATTGACAATTCATAAGCAGCTCATGCTGTAGCATTTTAGTCTTGTCTAGGTCTTGGCCATGTGGAAGACATATTTACTTGCCACATGAACAAGGCTTCAAACAGTCATTGGGAAAAATCCATCGCTTGGAATTAAGATCTAGGCATTAAGATCTGTTGCGCCCTAGGAATTAAGATCTATCGCATTGAAGCTAACCTGAGCATCAGTTTATAAAAATCTGCGCAGTTTCCCTTTCGCATTGAAGCTAACCTGAGCATCAGTTTATGAAACTCTGCGCAGTTTCCCTTTTTTATATATTTCAGTTAATATTTTAGTTATTTATAAAAATTCAGAGGCCTAAATCAAAATTTCAAGAATTTTGTCATCTGGAGCAGACTGTGAGCTTTCGATTGATATATATATGTCCTAGGGTTCAACCTACCAGTCTTCCAATCAATTCGGGGACAGGAAACCATGCAAAAACTCGATCACCCATTCATAACTAGGGCGCTGTCGCGCCCTAGGATACATATATATGTATATATGAGGACAAAAGTTGAGTAACCTCTATAGACCGCGGAGCAATGTTTTTGAAATTTGGTTGGTCTACTTCGGCACAAAAGTCTATTTATTTATTTTCGCACGTCTATTTATTTTCGGTCTACTTCAGCACAAAAGAAATGCGGATTGAAATGTGGCTAGTACTTGGCAATTTGTTCCGAAAACCTAAGTGTCAGGTTAATCGATCCCGTGCAAAGCTTACATTGATGGTGTACTGCGTATAATTTAGTTCATAGGTGATGTTTCGGGCAATACGATAGGCCGTGATTCAATGTGTCAAATACCAAATCCACGCTACGCGATTTCCTTCAACAACACGATTTTTCTGGGATTTGACAAGTTAATCCCTGTCTAACATATACATATTGGGCTGGCGCGAGCGAGCGTTAGCGAAGTGTCAGCGCCCAGCCCCTCTTTTCGACCCAGGTGTATGTTTTGAGGGTTATTGCTAGATCTTAAATTTGATAAGGCGGCTGCTCATCACAGAAGGCTCCAATCGCTCTAATTCTTTCACCATTAGAAAGAGCAACTACGAATTGACTATAGTTTATCTTTTGAGTTTTGCACAAAACGTTTGATTTTAGGGTGAAAAACGCGAAAAACCATATATCCAAACTCCTTCTTCTTCTCCTTCTTCTCCTTCTTCTTCTCCGCATCTATTCAATGAACAATAGTAGGTATTCATTTCTTCCCCCTTCCTCGCCTCCCCGGCTTCCTGGGCCTTCATTTATAAGTCTTCAGTTTAGCTTAGGATTGTGTGCCACAGTGGTGTAGTGGTGAAGGCGATTGAACTTTGGAAAGAATTTAGCAGGTTCGATTTCTTCACAGGCATGCATTTTTTTTCATTTATTATTAATTATACTATATTAAAAGTGGAAGAAATATCTGGTACCATCGGCAGGCCAAAGTGGGTCTCTTTTCTCCAGAATTTGCAATTGGTTCGAGTACAAAGTCAAGGAAATACAATTTCTACTAGTGGAATCTGCTGCGTCATCTGCATTTTGTTTTTGGGCGCGCATGGAAAGAGACACTGAACTGCGCGCCAAAAACAAAATGCAACTGTCCAAGCAGCAGATTCCACTAGTGGAAATTGTATTTCCTTGACTTTGTACTCGAACCAATTGCAAATTCTGGAGAAAAGAGACCCACTTTGGCCTGCTGATGGTACCAGATTGGGCTGGCGCGAGGGAGCAAAGCGAACCGTCAGCGCCCAGCCCCTCTTTTCGACCCAGGTGTATGTTTTGGGGGTTATTGCTAGATCTCAATTTTGATAAGGCTCTAGCTCCTCACAGGAAGCTTCAATCTTTCTGATTCTTTTTGCATTGGAAAGAGCAGCGTCGAATTAACCAGAACTCGCGAAAAATCGCCAAAAAGAATCAGAATGCTGGAGAAAATCACTCAAAACCATTTGTCCGAACTCCTTCTCCTTCTCCTTCTTCTTCTCCGCATCTATTCAATGGACGATAGTAGGTATTCATTTCTTCCCCACACCCCCGTTCCCCGAGTCCCTTGGTCTCATGTATTTATTCATAGCTCTTCAGTTAAACTAAGGAGTCACATGCACCAGTGGTGTAGTGGTGTAAGCGATTGGGTTGATGGATGAAACTGGTAGGTTCGAATCCATCTCAGGCATTCATTTTTATTTTTGCATATTTAAAGTTGAGAAAACAACTGGTACCATCGCCAGGCCAAAAGTAAAGCTCTTTTCTCCCAAAAATCGAGTGCACTAAGCATAAGTTAAGAAAATTTCGCAAAAATTTTTTTGTTTGACAGCAAGTTTGCATTAAATTAAATTAAATACAGGTTATTAAATAAAGGTTTTCATTAAATTTTTTACAGGTTTTTTTTCTTTTTTTTATATATCGAATAAAGTTTTGACTAAATATATAACTAACAATATAAAATTTGTATTTATACATTTTATGCTATATTAAAAGTGGAAGAAATATCTGATACCATCGGCAGGCCAAATGTGGGACTCTTTTCTCCAAAATTTGCAATAGGTTCGAGTAAAAAGTCAAGGAAATACAATTTCTACTAGTGGAATCTGCTGCGTCATCTGCATTTTGTTTTGGGCGCGCATGGAAAGAGACACTGAACTGCGCGCCAAAAACAAAATGCAACTGTCCAAGCAGATTCCACTAGTAGAAATTGTATTTCCTTGACTTTTTACTCGAACCTATTGCAAATTTTGGAGAAAAGAGTCCCACATTTGGCCTGCCGATGGTATCAGATATATATAGATATATAGGTCAGTGCATTTATCGAACTGGAATTCGAAACTGATTGTTAAGTAAGCATATGAATCAAAATTCACCCGTAATTTAAATTCATTTTCAAACGGAACACATACTTCAGATATGCAGAAGCAGATTTACGGAGTTATGCAACAGCATTAAAAATAAGTAAGATAGCCCTACGAAATATGGTCGAAGAACAGCTGAGCCGCGACTTTGAAGCCATTTATAATCATCCTAGCTCCGGATTTCGATTTAATGTTCATTTACTTAAATTAGGCTTTATAAATAACTGAAAAAGGAGATGAAAATAGGCCAAGAAGATTGGTTAAAGAAATTTTTAAATAGTATATGGCAAATTTAAAAATATTTATTGAAAATTCATTTGTTCTATTATAAGCTGATGCACTTTGTTGATGCATATATCGCGTTCAGATTACTTTAATCTTCGATTACTGGCAATACTTTCCAACGGATGAGCAAGAGGAAAAAGCCCAAGCTTTGAAGCAAGGGCCCAATGGCCATTTTCTGGTCCGTAATCACATCCTGGATAGCATCAGACATGTTATCCTTATCGAATGCTCTCAAGGCCCGAAAAACATGAGCATTTTCAGGAGGCTATCAATCATCGAAGCGCTGAGTATCATCATACCATCGCTTGCGTCACCACCAAGCGATCGTAATTTTCTTCTTTTTCGCAATAGCTAGGTAAGAAAGCTCTCAAAAGCTCAAAAGCTTGGCTCTCAAAAGATCTATAATGAGAGCTTTTATTGGTAGGTCAAATAGTTTCATGTGCAACAACTTTTACCCCCTTATTTTAATATTAGCCAAGCTTTAAAACTTGTGTATTCTTTTATGTAGTATTCTTTTATGATTATAATTTTTATTAGGTTTATAAATATCCTATGGAGCAATGGAAGGAGTGTGTGAGAAAGATGGGAGAGAAGAGGAAGCTGCTTGAGATGGCCTGAGCCAGGGGCAAGCCCTGAGGATGAGACACCGGTGTGGCCTGGGCAGTTGCTGGGCTTGGCCAACATGTTCTCCATTGGCCTCCCCAACGCCATCTTCTTCACTGTCATGGACCTTCGCAAGTATATCCAGGCACTTTTGCGTTACGCCTCTACTTGCCGCCTCCTGCAAAACTCCTTATCAATTGTCCAGAGCACTGTCACTGAAGTGGAGCTGCAGAAAAGCATCCACGAGCTGGCCATGGTTCTGGCGCACGAGTTTGCGCATGTTATTGGTATGCTTCTATCATATTCATAACAGTTTCCATAGATGTATGAGGGGGGTTTATCCTTGTTCGTTGACGTAGACGTAATTTCAATTTAGAGAGGTAAATGTAGCAAGAGCTGCAGAGCCTTTTGTAAGGTTGAACCAAAGCAGACTGAGCCCTTTTGGCTAACAGCCTGCACATCCGTTACTTTGGACGGTGGCTAAACCTTTAATAAGGTATTCATTCCCAAGAGGCTACTGCGTCCCTACCCCTCCGGACACCCGCCCCCACACCTCCCCCGCACATCCCGCCCTCAGCTATCACCTATGGAAAGTCAAGGAGGCCCCCCTTCGGACTTAAGTGAGCGCCCCCCCCCTACCATTTGACCCCCATACAAGTATGACTGTTTCCATCCATAAAGGCTGCACTTTTTCAATTCCATCTTCTCTCAAAGAGTAGCTCCTCAAAGAACCTGTGGGGAAGAAGTGTGAGATGCTGGAGAATAAGAACATTGTCATCTTTTTGAGGCATCTACCACGACAATAACTACGAGTGCGCAGACGTGCGGCCAGGGCGGCGGCAGTTGATGGCAGAGCGGACGGAGGAGGCCCTGCAGCAGGCCAGCTGGAGTCGCTGTTCTCGCCAGGCCCTGGCCGTCAAGCTCGGCTGCTATCCGGCCTTTCTCCAGCACACCCAGCCCATACACGCCAACCAATCCGTCTTCCCCCTGCCTGAGGATGGCCCCTTCCGCTACGGTTCACTTCCTTCCTCTCACTGTCCCTGCCTCCCAGTAGAGCTTCGTGGACGGAGGAGGCATGGCAGCAGGCCAGCTGGAGTCGCTGTTCTCGCCAGGCCCTGGCCGTCAAGCTCGGCTGCTACCCGGCCTTTCTCCAGCACACCCAGCCCATACACGCCAACCAATCCGTCTTCCCCCTGCCTGAGGATGGCCCCTTCCGCTACGGTTCACTTCCTTCCTCTCACTGTCCCTGCCTCCCAGTAGAGCTTCGTGGACGGAGGAGGCATGGCAGCAGGCCAGCTGGAGTCGCTGTTCTCGCCAGGCCCTGGCCGTCAAGCTCGGCTGCTACCCGGCCTTTCTCCAGCACACCCAGCCCATACACGCCAACCAATCCGTCTTCCCCCTGCCTGAGGATGGCCCCTTCCGCTACGGTTCACTTCCTTCCTCTCACTGTCCCTGCCTCCCAGTAGAGCTTCGTGGACGGAGGAGGCATGGCAGCAGGCCAGCTGGAGTCGCTGTTCTCGCCAGGCCCTGGCCGTCAAGCTCGGCTGCTACCCGGCCTTTCTCCAGCACACCCAGCCCATACACGCCAACCAATCCGTCTTCCCCCTGCCTGAGGATGGCCCCTTCCGCTACGGTTCACTTCCTTCCTCTCACTGTCCCTGCCTCCCAGTAGAGCTTCGTGGACGGAGGAGGCATGGCAGCAGGCCAGCTGGAGTCGCTGTTCTCGCCAGGCCCTGGCCGTCAAGCTCGGCTGCTACCCGGCCTTTCTCCAGCACACCCAGCCCATACACGCCAACCAATCCGTCTTACCCCTGCCTGAGGATGGCCCCTTCCGCTACGGTTCACTTCCTTCCTCTCACTGTCCCTGCCTCCCAGTAGAGCTTCGTGGACGGAGGAGGCATGGCAGCAGGCCAGCTGGAGTCGCTGTTCTCGCCAGGCCCTGGCCGTCAAGCTCGGCTGCTACCCGGCCTTTCTCCAGCACACCCAGCCCATACACGCCAACCAATCCGTCTTCCCCCTGCCTGAGGATGGCCCCTTCCGCTACGGTTCACTTCCTTCCTCTCACTGTCCCTGCCTCCCAGTAGAGCTTCGTGGACGGAGGAGGAAGGTATGAAGCCGTTTTGAAAGGTTTACAAATTTAACTGTTTTTAAAAGCTCAACGCAACTTTAAATCTAAAGATGCTCTTACTGGCAGGGAAATGTTTTGACCGGCGGCCGTTCTGCGGCAGAGTAGGAAGTGAGCAAAGGCTTCGGAACTATCAAGAGGTTTGCAAGCAAGGCCTCGGCGTCCTGGGAAATTATGGCGCGATCTGTGCTGCTGATGCCGGTCCCATTGTTTGCATGATTCAGGTGGAAGAGATGTAGTTGGACATTGGCTGAAGGGTAAATTTTATTCTAGTACAACTTGAAGAGTGCAGGCAACGGGTGCCTGAGTCAGCTGAACGCACCTGTTGGGAGCTACTGCAGTTGGGACCTCGGCTCTCATTGCATGCATCCAGCAGCCTATTATGGCCACCGAGCTCTGGACCTCAGTTAGCAGTGCAGGCAACGGGTGCCTGAGTCAGCTGAACGCACCTGTTGGGAGCTACTGCAGTTGGGACCTCGGCTCTCATTGCATGCATCCAGCAGCCTATTATGGCCACCGAGCTCTGGACCTCAGTTAGCAGTGCAGGCAACGGGTGCCTGAGTCAGCTGAACGCACCTTTTGGGAGCTACTGCAGTTGGGACCTCGGCTCTCATTGCATGCATCCAGCAGCCTATTATGGCCACCGAGCTCTGGACCTCAGTTAGCAGTGCAGGCAACGGGTGCCTGAGTCAGCTGAACGCACCTGTTGGGAGCTACTGCAGTTGGGACCTCGGCTCTCATTGCATGCATCCAGCAGCCTATTATGGCCACCGAGCTCTGGACCTCAGTTAGCAGTGCAGGCAACGGGTGCCTGAGTCAGCTGAACGCACCTTTTGGGAGCTACTGCAGTTGGGACCTCGGCTCTCATTGCATGCATCCAGCAGCCTATTATGGCCACCGAGCTCTGGACCTCAGTTAGCAGTGCAGGCAACGGGTGCCTGAGTCAGCTGAACGCACCTGTTGGGAGCTACTGCAGTTGGGACCTCGGCTCTCATTGCATGCATCCAGCAGCCTATTATGGCCACCGAGCTCTGGACCTCAGTTAGCAGTGCAGGCAACGGGTGCCTGAGTCAGCTGAACGCACCTGTTGGGAGCTACTGCAGTTGGGACCTCGGCTCTCATTGCATGCATCCAGCAGCCTATTATGGCCACCGAGCTCTGGACCTCAGTTAGCAGTGCAGGCAACGGGTGCCTGAGTCAGCTGAACGCACCTTTTGGGAGCTACTGCAGTTGGGACCTCGGCTCTCATTGCATGCATCCAGCAGCCTATTATGGCCACCGAGCTCTGGACCTCAGTTAGCAGTGCAGGCAACGGGTGCCTGAGTCAGCTGAACGCACCTGTTGGGAGCTACTGCAGTTGGGACCTCGGCTCTCATTGCATGCATCCAGCAGCCTATTATGGCCACCGAGCTCTGGACCTCAGTTAGCAGTGCAGGCAACGGGTGCCTGAGTCAGCTGAACGCACCTGTTGGGAGCTACTGCAGTTGGGACCTCGGCTCTCATTGCATGCATCCAGCAGCCTATTATGGCCACCGAGCTCTGGACCTCAGTTAGCAGTGCAGGCAACGGGTGCCTGAGTCAGCTGAACGCACCTGTTGGGAGCTACTGCAGTTGGGACCTCGGCTCTCATTGCATGCATCCAGCAGCCTATTATGGCCACCGAGCTCTGGACCTCAGTTAGCAGTGCAGGCAACGGGTGCCTGAGTCAGCTGAACGCACCTGTTGGGAGCTACTGCAGTTGGGACCTCGGCTCTCATTGCATGCATCCAGCAGCCTATTATGGCCACCGAGCTCTGGACCTCAGTTAGCAGTGCAGGCAACGGGTGCCTGAGTCAGCTGAACGCACCTGTCGGGAGCTACTGCAGTTGGGACCTCGGCTCTCATTGCATGCATCCAGCAGCCTATTATGGCCACCGAGCTCTGGACCTCAGTTAGCAGTGCAGGCAACGGGTGCCTGAGTCAGCTGAACGCACCTGTCGGGAGCTACTGCAGTTGGGACCTCGGCTCTCATTGCATGCATCCAGCAGCCTATTATGGCCACCGAGCTCTGGACCTCAGTTAGCAGTGCAGGCAACGGGTGCCTGAGTCAGCTGAACGCACCTGTCGGGAGCTACTGCAGTTGGGACCTCGGCTCTCATTGCATGCATCCAGCAGCCTATTATGGCCACCGAGCTCTGGACCTCAGTTAGCAGTGCAGGCAACGGGTGCCTGAGTCAGCTGAACGCACCTGTCGGGAGCTACTGCAGTTGGGACCTCGGCTCTCATTGCATGCATCCAGCAGCCTATTATGGCCACCGAGCTCTGGACCTCAGTTAGTAGTGCAGGCAACGGGTGCCTGAGTCAGCTGAACGCACCTGTCGGGAGCTACTGCAGTTGGGACCTCGGCTCTCATTGCATGCATCCAGCAGCCTATTATGGCCACCGAGCTCTGGACCTTAGTTTTGCCCTCTAGTTTTATTTTATGCAAACTTTATTCGCATTTCCCACCATATAATTGGCATTGAGAGAAAAACAAAGTCATGTTGCAGTCAAATGCGGCAAAAGGCTGACACCTGGTTTCCCCCCCATGAGATTTCCACCCCCCAAGCAATAACCCCCCCTCTCATGAAAGTTTCCCCCCCCCCTCCCATGAAGGTTTCCCCCCCCCCCCCAAGAATTTTATCTATACACACACCCTGGGCTAATGCAGCCCATAGTTGATACGGCTTTACATAGAAAATAGGTGAAATTGTGTCTTGGGGGGGAACTAGTCGTCAAAACTCTTGGGGGGGGGGGGAACTAGTCCTCGATTTCGACGACTAGTTTCCCCCCCAAGACAAAATTTTCTTTGCTAAGCAGGTAAATTTGTGTCTTGGGGGGGGAAACTAGTCGTCAAGACAAGAAAGACAAGAAACACAAGAAAGTAGTCGTCAAGACACAAATTTCCCTGTTTGGACTGCCGTATCAACTATGGGCTGCATTAGCGCAGGGAGTGTGGGTATAGGTAAAATCTTGGGGGGGGGAAACCTTCATGGGGGGGGTCCTCCCCTTGGGGGGCCGGTAACCCTCCATGGTGGGGGGTAATATCCATGGGGGGGGGAAACTAGGCGTGAGCCCGGCAAAAACGGTTATAGACAACGTGAGTTGCCAGCCCTGGATTAGGCTGAATGCAGCGCGACAGAACAGTATACGCAAACCCATGGGAATGGTTGCCATGGGTAGTAAATGCCGCAGTTCCTTTAGGTTATTTTTTTCGATATATTTCTGCCCCCCATTTTAGCATTTTCGCCAATGTGGTGCAGTATCAGGGAATTTGTTCTGCGAAAATCCAGTTTTATTCCGATATTAGTTTGAAGGCTTTAACAAAAACTGATCTTTAATCCTTGAAAATGTAAATTGAGCCTGCCGACGATTGGCTGCATTCGCTGCAGCGGAATGCACCGTAACAATTCACAGTGTCCGGAATCCGATCTCATCTTCTCACCCTGCTTCCCCAGCTGCCGCGGTTGCTAATCCCCTCCCTCTGTCTATCCTTAGAACCAACGCTCACGTAATCACATTTACGTACATAATCACACCTGCCCTATCATCGTGGCACTAAAATATCAAACATCAAAGAACTGCAAAATTAATAAATTAGAAAAAATGGGTGTACGAGTGCAAATAAAAAAAATTATCAAACGCAAATGAGCAAAAATGCAGAAAATAGGGATGGACAAAGAAAGGTTTCAGAGAAGGTTTCGGAATGGTGGGTGCCTTCGGATCTGGAGCCATGGCGGGCGGAGTCTCCCGGCCAACTCACCCACGTCATCACCACTGGCGTTCAGTGGGACCCGCCTAGCATCTTCCATGCACCAACCTTATCTCAGCTTTCAATGCGCCCTAAATCTAATGCAAGGGCTGTCCACAGAAAGAAAATGCCATTCTGGACCCTGCCAGACATCCTTTGCCGCGTCCTGTGGCTCCGAACAGTAGCCTCAGTATCTTGCCTGCGGCATGGACTGCGTGTGGCCAGTATCTCGCTGACAATATGGAAAAGTTATTTTCGCCTCTTCCCTCTCCCAAGAAATTGCAGCCTGTTTGCTTCGGAAGTTCCTAAAGAACTGATTAGCTGCAGCAATCTGGCTAACATAAACAATCAATCATATTATTTTATTTATGTAAACATTTTTTTATTTTTTGTGATAAAGTGTTGGACACATGTTTTAAAAAAAGTGTTCGTTCATGAAGGGTGGACGCAATCAAGACATCCCCGGGCGGAAAGTGCATCTTCTACAGCAACCTCTACTGGGCTGTACCCGGACGAGCTTCTGCCACAGCCTACAAGGATACTGACCTAGTTCTACGCTACACTGGACACGCCTTCGATACCGTTGCCTACCGAGTCCCCAGTGCCTCCTTTTTCAACCTTCTATAATAACGGTATTAAGAAGCATAATCTGATAGACTCAAAAAACTGACGGTCAGATCAAAAAATCATAGTTGTCCCGATGCGAATGACTTTGTGCAAGCTTTTTGGTTACCATCTCTGAAAGTTCAAGTAAAAAAAGCGCCGTATTAACTTATTCCTAGAAAAAATGTTTAAGCCTAAAATAAATGTAGACAATCAAATTAAAAATTGGAAGCCAATATTTTTTTTTGAAATTTTTTTCCATGCTTTTTTCAACCTAGGGCCTATCAGTGAGTGCAAATTTAATAATAAAAAATTAACGAGAGTAACACAGCCAAACCACAACCATTATACATCAAAATGACATCAAAAACTTCTATTTAATCGTGGTTATAGTGTCGTGTTTGAATTTTCAAACCAATTTGAAAAACGAGTTTTTAAATAAAAATTGGACAATTTAAAATTTCCGATTTTTAAATATTGCCGTTTTCAGTAAAAAATAAAGAAATAAAATTGGCAAATACAAAACCTTAAAAGACGCTTCACATAAGGCTTTCCAATTGGGTGGAAAAGTCAATTTTTAAAATCTAGCAACCAATACTTCACGTTTGTAAAGCAAGTTTTTGTGATATTCCTTCTTTTGGAATTTTTGAAAAAACCTATCCTAGCTAGAGTTATGGCCAAAAACGTAAATTGGGTGATATATTTTGGGTCAAAATGCAAAATTTGACATGCCTTCACATTTTTAGCCACAGTAAGCCTTATCCAATTTTGACAATATGCATACCATTTTGAAGCTAATAACCTGAAAATTAATTCTGTTTTGTTTTTGAGATAGCAATTTGAACTTTGGATCACTTTTGACATGCAGAAGCAAAATTACCCCAATTCGTGACTTAGTAAAACTTTTAGTTTTTGGCCATTTTCTAGAAATTTTTGTACTAGTGCCCCTCAATACGCCCAATATTTTGAATTTTCAAAATGGTATGCACTATGTCAAAATTGGATAAGTTTTTGACTTACTATGGCTAAAAATGTGAAGGCATGTTAAATTTTGCATTTTGAACCAAAATATCTCACTCAATTTACGTTTTTGGCCATAACACTGGCTAGGATAAGTCTTTTTCAATAATTCCAACGGGAGAGATATCGCAAAAACTTGCTCTACAAATCTCTTACAGTCGTTTACAAACTTTGAAATATTGCTTTTCCAGCTCTAAATCTTTATATGAACTGTCTCTTAAAAGCTGGCACAAAGACATTCGCACAGGGTCAACTTCGATGTTTGGAACTGACCATCGCCCTATACAGTCTATCTCGGGTCTATCAGATTCTGCTTCTTATAAACTATAGAAGCTTTAGTTGATACTTGTAATGAAAACAGCAATTTTAAAACTCTGACAGTAAAAAGGTGTGCCTCATTCTATTATTCAAGCATGCCTTTAGTTAAATTGATCTAAATTAAAATTTTTGACAGATTTTACGGTCATTGCCAAAAACTGGCTAATCACTCACGAGGCCTCTTTACGGTAAGCATTGTCTATTGTTTGACTGGCGACATGGCAGGAGCGTTAGACCTGATTGGAATAGCCTTGGCACCAGCTAAATGTTTGCGAAATTAGAATGCGGTCGATTTGAAAGACCATTCCGTGAAGTGGGAGCTCTGGAGTGGCCCTGGGACGCCGCAGCAGGCCTGGGTCGAGTGCCTACACTGGGACACTGCGCATGGCTTTGTGCCAATTTTCGACCACGCTTCCAGCCCGCAGCAAAACCGAGACTAATCGTCCCATTGGCTGATGGGGTGAGCCCCCCCCCAAAGGTTACACCCCCCCCAATGGGGTTTCACCCACAAAAGATACACCCTCCCTCCAAGGGTTACACCCACCCCCAAGGGTTACACCCCCCAAGGCATATATATTGAAAATTTTTTTATTGCCTTAACATACTTCTCTTTACATATCTCAAATTTAAACTCAAGGAATTTTTATATAAACATACTGTGGCAGTACCTGCTAGTTAGTCCATGTAGTAGGTACTGCCACAGTATGGACCATGGCTCCTAAGCAACTAGTAGGTACTGCCACAGTATGGACCATGGCTCCTAAGCAACTATGGGGTAGGTACTGCCACAGTATTCTCGCATTTTGACTAAGCCTAAGGGGTTGCCGTAAACAGTATCCTAGTACTACTCCTGGTAATAGGCAGAATAACTAGTAGCAGTAAAAAGTAGGTATATAGTTGTTTATATAAAAATTCCTTGAGTTTAATTTTCGAGATATATACAGAAGAGTATTTTAAGCTAATAAAAATTTTTTCAATATAGTACCCTTTGGGGGGGGGGGTGTATCTCTTGGGGGGAGGGTGTATCTCTAGGGGGGGGGGGGTGTCTTTGGGGGGGGGGGGGGGGGTGTAACCTTTGGGGGGGGGGGCTCACCCCATCAGCCGTCCCATTTTTACTCCCTATTTTCCCCAGATTTTCTGGGATTACTGGAAAACGGTAAAGCTCTGGCAGTGAAGACAATGGTTTTATTCCTTGGGTTTATTTAGAGCAAAAACGTGTATAGTGTTGTTAGTATAGCAGAAGTGCTCACTGCTGAAAAAGAGTTCATAGAAACAGTCTTGTTAACCAGGCAAACATGTTCAACTACATATCAGCTGCGGAGGAGAACGGGAAGCACTATTCTGGCATGTGCTACTGCTTTGTAGCCTCTTTACTTTTCATTGCTAAATTAGTAAACATCAATTTGGATCAAACAGGAGCAAGACGAAGTCTCGCTAAGACCGGGTGAAAAGCGCGAGGATGATGGTCGCGCTATTTACAGCAAACCTTTGGTGAGCTTTAGTTACTGGTTGGCCAATTATTTGTCGTTTTCAGGTTTAGTCAACTTTTCGTAAATTAGATATCATGATTTGTTTTTTGGATCAAAAAGCAAATAACTAGAATTCAGAACAAAAATCCAAACCTTGAAATTTTATTTGGATATGGAAATATACACAGGTCAAATATGTTTCGCTTCGCGAATCGAGATTGGAAGCATTGCGAGGTGTCAAGGAAATTTGGCTAGGTCACGTTGTTAATTTTTACCACGGAACTGATGCTCCCGATAACCGAAAAATTGGAGCTACTGTTAATGTTCATATCATTGGTTATATTTTTACCAACACTACTTATTGCAAAAACGCAAAACATCGTTTCATAATTCCTCTTTTTCACGCTGCTGTTAGTTGCATAATTGTTACGCTTTGGTAATGGCTTTGGTAAAGTTTTGCAACACAGAATGTTTCCAGATATATATTTTATTCCAATTTCAGACCGATGCCGTTATCGCTCAGGACTTCGCTTCCCTACGGGCAATTTAGAGCCAATTAGTGAACAGGACAGCTGCGCATAAAAATGAGATCAGGAAAATTGATTCTCCAGAGGTACGCACCACTCACGCCGGCTTCTGCTGTGAATACTGCAGAGTCATGGCCAATCCCAGCTGCACTGCCTTCAACTACCACATTCTCAACGGCCAATGTCTCCTTTTTCAGCCACCGTTTGATCCCAGTTTGCTTCCCTTTGTTGTGCCAGATCAATTGCGAAATAGGTGCATCATAAATTTCCAATAATGCAGAGTCTGCAACTCCAGAGGAAAGTGATCTTTTCGCCGCTGGAACTCCATGACAACTTTCGCGGTGAAACTTCATGCTAAGATTGAATCTTGATAAGCTAAGCGAAACGCATCTGTAACATACAATAATTTTCATTTTTGCAAAGTTTTGGAAATGCTGGCTTCAAATGAGCACTAAACATAAAAGTTGAATAAAGAAAGTCTTATAATAAACCCGGCAATTAACCATCAAACCTCTTAAAATTGTGAGGCTTTTACTTGGACTTTACTTTTTAAAGCAATTTAGAATTTTTGCTGTGAACTGTATGCATTCGCAGTAAATATATCTTGTACCATCTTCAAGCAAAAGTGAATCACTTTTCTCCTAAATTAGAATGGGCTGAGCAAAAAAGCTGCTTCTATGACATTTGCATTTGTTTTGGTGCCCAGCCCAGTAGCTCATGCCATGTGCGCGCCAAAACAAAATGTAGGTAGCAAAGCAGATTTCACTAGTAGTATATGTATTTTCTTGCTTTTTCGCTCAGTCAGCCCATTCTAATTTAGGAGATAATCTAAATAATCTAAATAAAAATATAAATAAGTAAATCTAATCTAAATAAAAATAATTCTAATTTTGGCCTGCCGATGGTACCCGTACTAGATATTACTCCTTTTTTAAGGTCGTGTAATGACAGATGAAATTCCGAAAACAATAATGAGCAAAATCTAGCACTTAAACACACTCCTATTTGGCCCTATTTTTCGTTTCTTTAGACAATCAATAAAGTGTGACATGCTTGACTTCCTTCCGCAAAAATGTCACAGAAACTGCCAGCAAAGATAAGACAGAAAAGAAGCCGTTGCAAGTGAATGAAGAGCAGCAATGTGTAGATCATGTAGTAGTGTGCGGAGGGCTGTGATTTGGGTGGTGGTAGGGTGCGTGTCCTGGCTCCAAGTCACCGGGGAGGAAGAACTCGTCCTGGTGCATCGGGAAGGGGGCCTCCTCCTGCCATTGCTGCTTTTCCAAACAAGGAACTTCTGAGCAATGGGAAGGGAGTGGAAACCTCTAGACCATCCAGGTCGTAAAGCTCAGCAAGGCGGCGCCAAAGCTCCTCTGCGTTCAGCTCCCGTCCTTCAATTTCATTCTTCTCCCATCGCATTCAAAGCCTGTCTTTCCTCCAGATTGTGTTTAGATTAGCTCAGCATTGGTTTTAGTGGCTATAAAGCTAGTGCCACTGCCTTTGCGTTGGATTAAACTTGAAGTTTCAATTCTGTCAGAAGTCTTTTTTCGAAGCCTTGCTGAACGCTTAAAAATGTTAAGTCAACAAATTTTGTTGAGGCTTGTTCTCATCTTTCGCAATTATGTTCATCCTGTAGGTTTAGTAGTTTCTGAGCATTAGCTAGCTGGGCAGAGGATGGAAGCGGCTGTTGTAGTGGTGTCTGTTGGGGGGTGGGCTAGAGAGGGTTGCCAAGCGCATCAGAAGGCAACTATTCCGCCTAGACTTGATGAAGCAGCCTGGTTGCCATTAATTGCCGCCCTTAATCATGTTTAGCACCCACGCCTAGCCTTGCCTCCATTCCATGCCACTTCTCATTCCTCGGCCAATCTTCCGCTATGCTTTCCATTCTTCCATTTTCGCTTTTCTTTCTTTATTCGGAAGAAGTCCTTAGGTTGAAATGATTTGCTAGTCCTTGTGTGAAATGAAGAGCAAACGCTGTGAATCGATGAGATGGGTGATGGAGGCGGGTAGGGAGCTTTTGTGCCCCGCTTCCTCCAGCTCCTGAAGGATGCAGGCCATGTGGAAGTGTGCGTTGGCCCCCACCTCAACTTCCTGCCCTTTCCCACAGCAGCAAGAAAGGTGTCCGGAAATTGAGAGGCTTTCCAAAAGACTGGCAGTCAATATCCGCCTCGCAATATCCGGCCAAGTAGGAGAAGCTTTGGAAGTTGGTTTTCAAACCGGTTTGTGCTCCATTAGACGCTCCAACAAAGCTGCATCCAGCTCCAAGCTCCACTCTCCGCCCTTCTTCATTGCTTGGCCTCAAACGCCTCTCTGCGATTGAAGAGAAGCATAAATTGGGTGCAATGGAAGGAGGTAGGAGGACAGATGCTGGTGAACTTTACGGATGCCAGGATTGGCGGGGGCAGGGAAATGTGCATTTGCCTGGCTTTTTATTGCCGCTTGGGAAAGGGCAGATGCGCGCGCATTCAAGACTGCCTCAGAAGCACGCTTTTTTCACCTTACACCCAGCCATCCGTTGCCAGCAGATGGTCCGATGTTTCCTTGTCGTCTTTGTGGAAAATGTCAGTCTAAATGCCCTACTATCGATCATTGAATTTTTAGGGCAAACATCGGGGGCTGCAAGCTATTTGCTTTTGGTCCATTTGATTTTGAGGCAGCTATTGATGCATGGATGGCAGTTTCCGCCACTCTTAATTGAGTAACCTTGAGATTTTACGAATAATTTTAAATCTAAGCGATCTTGCAGCTAACTCGGTTATGAAAATGTTGTTTACTTTGAATTAATTCTCTTAGATTTTCATTTTATTCTTTTTAATTTTTTAATTCTCGATGCGAACCAACTTTGCCTTGCTCAAAAGTGAATTAAATTCAGTCCATCTGTCAGTTGCTGGTCTGTCATTTAGCCTAATTCGTAAGGGTGTGAAAAGAAAATGCTTCGATACGGCAATCCGCAGGAAAATGGCAGAGCTTTAAATCTTCCAGCCTGGTAGCAGTCTTGTCTGGAATGTCTGGTAGAGCCTGGTAGAATCTGTCTGAAAGAGCGGAGCGGAGCGGTCTTAATTGTGTTGCTCTTAATCCCCAAGCTAACACTGTCTGGTTCCAGCATTTGTGGAAGTTTCATTCGCGTTTCTTATTCTTGGACTAATTTACTAATTTGTTTTATTTTGTAGTAAATCATCGACAAGATCTCCACAGCGAATGCGGGCAAATTATACTAAACGTGCTGGTTCGTGTCGAACTGAATCCCCGCCTCATCCTATAATAATAAATGCTATTTATAAAGCTGTGGGTTACTGAGCATGCATCAGCATTAGCCGGTTAATTGTGCTATTAATGGCCAAGCCTGCTCATTTCTTTTGCAAGTAATTGGGCTGGCGCGAGGGAGCGGAGCAACCGTCAGTAACAGTAGATGTATTTCTTCGACTTAGAACACGAGGCAATGGAATTTTTGGGGAAAAAGGCTTAAATTTGGCGTGCCAATGGTACCAGACAGCTCTAATATAGGGCTGCTTGTATATTGAACTTCTGAACTTTTTAAAAACCCTTCTACTAAAAAATGTTTTAGTAAATTTGCGGATATGCCATTGTTAGAGTGGGAGCGGGCTAGAAAAAGCTCACTTACTATAAGAGCAAAATATTGAAGTTTTCGAGCATTATCTGCAGCACCTGCGCGGATGCGTACAGCTAGTTGAGCTACATGCATTCCTTGCTAAATGCAAGGAGGGCGATTAGGAGAGCTGGCCTAAGCGCTGGAGCAGAGGCAATGATTGCGGCGTTGAGGTTGATTGATAGGTGTGAACTGATCTTAATCCCAGCCGCTTAGCAGGCCCCACTTGGCCATGCATGAGCCTCGGCGGCGTTTGAGGGATGCCTGGCTGTTGTGACAGGTCCAATCAGGGTAGGGGGCTGGCTGGTAAACCCTCCCTTCCCCTCCCTACAAGCACCCCTCCTACTACCCCTCCTTCTCCCCGGCGCCCTTCGTCATGGCGCACCAATTACGCCTGCCCCGCACTCTACTCACCCACCTCGGGAACTCTTTCTAATCACCGCCCCTTCTCCCCAAGGAACGCCCCGCCTTGCCTCGACTGGCGGCACAACAAAGCCCCCCTCTGCTCTCTCTCCCTCGCTCCCATGCCACCCTCACTTCATCTACTCCAGAAGATGCCTTTTTCTGCCCGCCTAGTACAAGCTGGCAATTAGCGACTCCACTAAGCCCCTCAGCGCCGCATGATGAACAGGAGCCGCCTTGGAACGGTCTCTTTTTTCGCCTCCGACCAGCTTGCCTATGCATGCCTTTGCGGGGCAGGCAGGGCTTTTACGGCGCTCCCCGATTGACGAGCAGAGGAGGGTAAAAAGCGAGCCTCCTGCATTGGCGAGGAGCTTTTGAGGCGGTGACGGATTGGCGAGGCGGCAGCTGCCAATCGCTGCATTAGGCCTGCAGGGCTCTCATTTCATGCTCCCGGGGCCTTGGCGGCGCTTTCCAGGCAGCCTGGGCAGATTAGGGAGGCTGGGTTGAGGTGATGCTGGAGATGGAGCTGGTCTATCTCATCCTCATCGCTGCGCTGGTCTCTGCTGGACAGATGGAAGCTCACCAGCGGCTTGTCAAGGATCTATTGGACGACTACGACTCTAGAGTTAACCAATATATACCATTGTTTCCCTTAGAATCGAAGAAGTGTTAAGGTGAGACCTGTTCGCAATCATTCACTAAGCGTCTCGGTGATTCATCGAATGAATCTGTATCAGATTCTAGAAGTGGTATGTTGTCTTCAGGTTATTTTGGAGACTTTTAGCCAAGAAATGAAGCATGCTGCAGAACGAGCCGAACCAAAACATCAAGCTCTATGTCTGGGTCACTGAGGTTAGCTCTTACTAAAAGCAGTGGGAGGAGAAATAGGATTTGTGCAGTTCTGGGATGATGTCTATCTGGGCTGGGATCCAAACGAATACGAAGGGATCAAGTCCATTGTGCTACCTTGGAACGAGGTAAATTTGCTAAGAGTGGGTGGATAGGGAGAATGAAGCTGAATATGAGGTGTGGATGCCGGACACGTACCTTTACAACAGCGTGGAGATGACAAGGGAGACGTCGGAGCGGTGGATGTCCATCACCTACACCACCAACACCTCACACACCCCACCCATTGCTCACGCCTTTTTCATGGTTACTATAAAGCATAAGAGGGACATATTGGTGCTTGCAATTGTTTCTAATGATTGCAGTACCCTGCTCTGTTTACTTTCTCCTGCAAAATGGATATCCAGTACTTTCCCTTTGACATCCAGAACTGCACAATGACCTT